>WYDI02141671.1:16721-57631 GCA_009867235.2 Psittacus erithacus | reverse complement strand
TGTTATCAGTGCTGTTCCCAGGCTGAAAGTCAAAAACACAGCACTACACCAGCTACTAAGAAGGAGAAAAATGACTGTTACTGCTGAACCCATGACTATGCTGTTTTGAACTTCTCTGACTACCTGAAATGAACAACAAGGTAGGTTTTTCCCTCCCTAACCCTGCTAGTATAAGACTGCAGCAGCAACAGCAGCTCCAGTGGGATTTAGGGAGCTGAGATTTTGAGCTCATTAGCAAGTTAGTCATGGGTTTGAAAACCTGAAAGCAAGTAAACATCATTCAGAAAAGCGAAAGCTCCTCCATCAGATGTCTTATCTTGGAGCTTGTGCTACCAGAATTCCTATTTCTGTAGATGAACTTCTCCATGTGGTGGAGTTGATCAAAAAATATCAGTTAACTTTTGCAGGAAAACTAGATTTTTATTTTAAAGAGAATGCCTTGAATTTTGGTAAAACAAGGAATATTTTCATGCATTTCCTTTCTTGCTTAGTAGTTATGATTTTTTTGAGGGGGGGAGGGGGTTGTTTTGAACTTTCTGTTTGTTTGTTTTGGAAGTCATTTTGGCCATGTTCTCTAGCATCAACTCCCCTTCCTCAAGAAGGTGTACAATCTCTGGGAGGCAGAAGAGGGGGATCCATCTGCAGCTGCATGCAGGGGCAAGGGTAAGTTGTGAAGCCTTGACAAGGTGGGTATCAAGGCATGAGCTGCACTCATTTCTGGGGGCTTTGGCACCACTCCTGTTCTTCTGGTAGTCAAGGTCCCCAGAAAGACCCCACTTTCTGAGCAGTGCAAAAGCATGGGTAGCTGGCTGTAGGCTAGGCTAAGCCAAGGATATAGAGACTGGCAAACTTTTCTGTGACCTGATGGTCTGACAGTGCTTGGTCTTCCACTGTATCTAACTCTGGTTTTGGTATGTTAAACTATCTGAAACAACTCCATGTAGGACTGAGAACAAGAGGTATTTGTATGTTCTCATGTGCAGTGTTGCAGTGTTTCCAGGCTCTCAGTTTTGGCACACTGCTATTTTTACCTTTTATCCCAGAACTGACGTGGGGCCCTTGGGAAGTGCAGTGCTGGCTCAGGAGCCAGGTGCTCCTTCCACAGCAGAAACCCCTGAGCAAGTCACTTTCTATGGCGGGGTGGCTCAAGAAAATGCTATGCACAATCACTAAAGAAGGATTTCATCTGCAGCTTACAGTGTGTACCTGGCTGTGCAAACACTGATAAAACCCCACCAGGGCTGTGCACAAACACAGCCTGCAGAGTGTGAGTGTGAGGCTGAGACTGTGATAGCTGATTATGGAGAAGCTTTCAGGCTCCATCTATAACCCCAGCTCTGCTGCAGTTGGGTACACAGGCTGTGCTGTGTTCAGGTAATCCTCTGGAGCAAAACCTGCTGGTGCTACAATTACACCTTGGAAAAGGGGCTGTGGTAAGAGGGAGGGTGCTGGTACTGAAGTGGGAGATTGCTTGGAGGGGTGCAGGGATGCAGAGAAGGCTGCTTGAGGCATTGGGGGCAGATTCTAACTGCTGTTCCCTAGTAACCTGGGGTGGTGTCTGCAACCTTATCTCCCTCTGTGGCTTGCAAGTGCAAGGCAACTGCTGTTCTCTGGCTGGCACAGATAAATTTTCACATCCAGAAATCAGCAGCCAGAACATGGCTTTCTGGAAGTAAGCCCTGCAGATGGGAAATGACTTTACGTATCACATTGAGGAGTTGGGGTGGAAGCCTCCCAGGAAGAAAACAAGAAGTCTTGTGAAAGGAATCATGTCCATGCAAACTTGGGAGTCCATGCCAGGCTGGAAACGTGGTGACAGAGCTACGGGTTTTGGTCAGCTGATGTTTGGGGTATTTGCAGCTGGGAGGGCTCTCAGTAGGGGGGGATTTTTAGTGGCTGAGGGTGTATCAGCTACCAGATTGTGGCCCCAAAGGTATGGCCAGGCTGGACTTGGTCTAACTTGATATTTTTGCTCCTGGACTTCTTTGTAGCTGTATCCTTATACAGAAAGTGTCTCACAGGGAGTTATGTGGCTCCTTTTGACCACCTTTTGGGAATCAAGGTACAATTTCCCTTAAGATCTTTTAAAGAAGAAGAATGAAAAGAAGAACCAAAAGCAGAGCTCAGTGTAATAGGAGACATTTTCTAACACAAGCCCACATGCCCCAGTTCCTACATGGCTCTGGCTCAGTGATGCCAAGCCCGGGAGCTGAAACCTCTGGCACCCAGGGATGCGCACCTAGCAATGTCAGCCTCACTATGTCAGCCTCTCCAGGTGCCGCAGGAGACGGGAAAAACCCCAAACTCCTGAAGCCTAGTAAAGCACTGAGTCTGTGGAGGAGCTCCTGCATGGGCAGAGCTACCCAACAGATGGCTTGGAGGCTTTTGCTGTTTAAATCACCCCTTGCACATGCCAGGCTGCAGTTCTCATCTGCACGCATCAGCACTTCAAGGTTTCTTCTCATCTACACAGTTTCTGAACACTTCCCGGGATGGTGACTCCACCACTTCCCTGGGAGGCTGTTGCAATGCCTGACCACCCTTTTGGTGAAGAAATTGTTCCTAATATCCAGTCTAAACCTCCCCAGCACAGCTTGAGGCTGTTTACTCTTGTTCTATCACTTGTTACTAGGTAGAAAAGATCAGCCACCTCCTGGCTTCATCTTCCTTTCAAGCAGTTGTAGAGAGCGATAAGGTTGCCCCTAAGCCTTCATATCTCCAGACTAAACCTCTCAGTTCCCTCAGCTGCTTCTCATCAGACTTGTGCTCCAGACCCTTCACCAGTTCTGTTGGCTGTTTCTGGACCCACTCCAGCAGAGTTAGAACCCTTACCATATCACGAGCAAGTGCTGTTTATCCCATGTATTTGCCATCATGTTTTTTTACTTCTCTTTTTACGGGGGAAAAAAAAATAATTGAATTTTTGTATCCATTTTCTCAATTTCCCCCTTACCATGTAAATGGTGTCACTTTATTGCAGCAAGATGGGGTGGGTCACTTCAATTTGCTGCTCCAGTTGCAAATCCAGGTGAATTTTTCTCAGATGGGTTCATGCAGGCAAGATGGGAAGAGGAAGTACTTCATCTTGGAGAGCTGGGATCTGGGGGTATCTCTTCAGGAGAGAGAGAGAGAGCATTTCACAGGTGAGTGCCTTCCCAGCAAGTTCCAAAGAACACCCATTAATGCCAATGCCAAGATGCACATGCTGTGATGGCATCCATTCAGCAACGCGGCATTTGGAGAAATGAAGCCTATCACAATATTTAAAAAGCTGGCTAAAGGAACAGATTGCTTTGATGAGACATGATCTGGCTAATTAAATCAGGGTTAACACTAACTGAGAAGCAGTTGTTTAGGCACTGTATTTAACCCACGCATCAGGGTAGAGGGCAACTCTGATGGCTGCTGCTGCCCCATTCCCCTGCCACTCACTATCCTGGGTGGGCAATGCTTCTTGCAGGCCTCACTATGGCTTTGGAGCAGAACAGGAATACCAAGTGGTAAATCTATTTTCACAAGACTTACAGTTCTCAGGAATGAAAGCAAACTCAAAACACTTCCCTTTTCCATTTTTCTTGCCTCTGTGTACCTTTTGCCCTCAAAAAAAAAAAACCCAGCCCAGTAAAACTATAGCCAGTCTTCAGTGGTAACATCATCCTGGAGAGGACTGCAGTTAGATGGGAATGAGGTTGCTTTGTTTCTTCCTGAACTGCAAGTGAGGTCTACAAGGAAAATTATATACTTCCAAGGCCTGATCCTGCTACTTGCTGTCAGGAAGTCTTCCCACTTCTCTGTTACTAGAACAAAGCGGTTACAGAGATGGCACACAGTTCAGCCCCTGTGAAGAACACTGATATGGTGAAATTTGAATACAGAACATACACATACTGTAAGGCACTGGGGGGAGGAGACATTAATTAAAGACAGGAAAACAAAGCCATCATTTTGAACATTTGCTTGCTTTGGAGCAGGTCCTCTTTCTGGGCCAGTCCAATTGCCAGGCAGATCCCCAGTAGGCCTAAGTGGCCCATACAGGAAAACTCAGCGAGGATTGGGGCAGAAGTCATGCACTGCTCAGAGCGTCCCAGAATTGTTGCCGTGTCTGTGCACCAGCATCATTCCAATTTTGTCATGGGCTGAGCAGGGAGGGACATCAGTGTTAGCCTCCAGAAAGGAAAGCCAGGTGTAACCCCAAATGAGATGGGGAATGTACTTGTGACTACTCATCTTCTCCAAGGTGGGGTCGGTGGAGATGTGGAAAAGGAAAGACTCTTCCAACAGGTCAAAAGCAGAATGCCCACGTGCCCTACTTCACCACCTTTGCACCCGTGCACCCCTTGGCAGTGGGATGCTGCAGGACAGGGCTCACGGGAAGGGGGCTGCTCCTCCTGTGGTGTCCTCTGAAGAAGGGATTGTAAGAGTTACCCCCATGGGCCCATGTAACACCACCCCTTGATGGCTGGTTCCTCCCTACACCTCTGTTGTGTCCTGCACTGGGTGGGCTGCAGCTCATTCTTGCTGTCCCCAGGCTGTACCCTTCCTTTAAGCTGTGGTTTCTTTAATTTGCGAGAGGTCTTTGGTGGGCCTGTCAGCATCATGCATTTTCCAGCACTGGAAGGGACACCATCTGCTCAAAAAAGAGCTGTGAACGAAATGTCTCAGACACTCTGAGTTTATAAAAAAATGAAATTGCTTTAAAATACCATATGCTGCATTGTTTTCCTTCCAGCTTTGGCTGACAGTGGAGGTGAAGTGACTAAGGCAATTTCTGATTAGTCGCTGGGTTTTCCTTTCTGGCCAAAATCACTGGGGCTGAGCACTGTCACTACCTGCCTGTTTGACAAGAGGTTTTCTTCAGCCTTGGCTGCTGAAAGACAGAGATTACTGATCTCAAAGACCTCTGCTCTGTTACTTTTAAAGTGAGATTGCTTGACTTCTGCTATCACAGCAAGCCTTGCAGTCAGGGATGTGCTTAATGCATACTGCAAGCATGTTTTTTTCCAGGCACCTGATTTTGGGGCCTGTCTTAGTGGTGTGGGAGCAATAGCACCTCCTTGCCCAAGGAATGCCATGCCCAGCAGTCACATGTCATGGCCTGCAGCACCTTAGTGTGGTGGTGCTGTGGCGCAGCACCAGGTACATGCATAGGAGGAACATGGCCAAGATCTCCAGATTCTGTGGGGTTGCAAAAAGCAAATGATGCAGGGAGCCATTTATTAGTTCAGTATAACACAAGATTTGAAATACCAGAGCAGGAAGAATGTTATTTCAGCTCTAAAAATAGCTCCCTCAGCCTTTAAAACACCAAAAAGTGTACACAGCAGCTGCCTTTCTGCGAGAGAGGCTGTCCTCTGCCTTGGCAGTGCCATCACCGCAGAGGCGCACCACTTTGGTAAGGGCTCAAGTGGACCTGCTGGTGCTGCACTTGCTCTGAGGACCTGTGCGCTGAGGGGTTTGTAATCCCCAGGGGTCGAAGCCATGAAATCTCTTCAGAGCATGAAGGCCAAACGTGCAGGGTGAAGGAGTGTTACTTGGCTGCTAGAAAGACTGTATATAAAATGCCAATAAACTGATGATGTATAACAGCTCAGTTCTGGGATCTGGTATGGATTTAGGCAGGTGGCTGCTTGTGTTGGTTTGTAAGTGATAGCACTGGAGCAAAACTGCTACAGGATAGGAAGGCTCTGCAGAGGGATCTGGACAGGTTGGACCCATGGGCTGTGGCCAGTGGTATGAGGTTCAACAAATCAAAGTGCCAGGTCCTGTACTTGGGCCACAGCAACCCCACGCAGTGATACAGGCTTGGGGAAGAGCGGCTGGAAAGCTGCCTCAAGCAAAAGGACCTGGGGGTGCTGACTGACAAGAGCTGAACACGAGCAGCTTGTGCCCAGGCAGCCAAGAAGGAAAACAGCATCCAGGCCTGTATCAGCAATAGTGTGGCAGCAGGGCCAGGACAGTGATCATGCCCCTGTACTGGGCACTGGGGAGGCTGTACCTTGAATGCTGTGTTCAGTTCTGGGCCCTCACTACAAGAGAGACATTGAGGTGGAGTGGGTACAGAGAAGGGCAACAAAGATGGTGAAGGGTCTGCAGCACAAGTCCTTTGAGGAACGGCTGAGGGAACTAGGGGTGTTCAGCCTGGAAAAGAGAAGGCTCGGGGTGGGGGAGCTTATCACTCTCTACAACTACTTAAAAGGAGGATGTAGTGAGGCGGAGTCAGCGTCTTGCCCAAGTAACAAGTGACAGGACAAGAGGTAACGGCCTCAGGCTGTGCCAGAAGACATTTAGACTGGGTAGTAGGAACAATTTCTTCACCAAAAGGGTGATCAGGCATTGCAACAGGCTGCCTAGGGAAGTTGTGGAATCACTATCCCTGAAGTGTTCACAAACTGTGTAGACGGGGCCTTTAGTGACATGGTTTAGTTGTGGGCTTGGAAGTGCTGGAGTAAAGGTTGGACTTGAGCTTAAAGGTCTTTTCCAGCCTCACTGATGCTATGATTCTATGGCCCTACGCCAGACGGGCGCTCGGAGGTGCCAGCAGCGCTGCGGCTGCTCCTCAAACCCCGCGCTCAGGGCGCAGCGGGATTTACCCCCACCCCTCCCCGGGGCTCCCCAGGGCCACCGCGGCGCTGGCTGCAGTCCCCGCCCATCCGGGGTGGGGCGGGCCGTTACCGAGCCCCCCCGCCCGCCTGCTCGCTGCCGCCGGCGCCGGAGCCGCCGCCCGAACCAGCGGAGCCGCCCGCAGGTAGGAGCAGTCCGGCAGCGGCTGGGAGCGGCCGTTGGGAGCTCGGCCCCTCCTGGGCCTGCCTGGCGCAAGCCTGTCGCTCTCCTCCCCGGTGGCCGTGGTGTGTCTGGGTGAGAAGGAGCAGGCGGGCTGCGGGTGGCGGGCGCTCACCTCCCTTAGGGGCCGGGGGCAGGTGCCGCAGCGCCCGGCAGTAGCTGGAGTCCCGGTGCTGGCTGTCCGCCCTGCAGCTTGCTGGTGTAGGCGGAGGGTGGTTAACACGGCTAGAGCCGCTTAATCCCGGGCCTGAAGGAGCCTGCTGTGCGAGAGAGCTCCTAGGTCGTGGTTTCAGCGTCCCTCTTCCCCAGGAGCGCCCCTGTGGCATCCTTTCGGGGTTGAAGGAGGTAATGGTGATAGAGCTCGGTGGGGCCATCGGCCAGGGCCTCTTCGCATTGGTCTGTAGAGAAGATTTCCTGGGTTGAAGCTGTGGAGTGGGCAGGTCCTGCCTTCTCCAAATCCTGTCGGGATGCCTGGGATGCAGTAGGGAAGAGGTTTCAAGAAAGGCTGCTCATCTCTACTGCTCTCCCTTAACGGAAGCAAGTGTGCGATCCTGCCTGTGAATGATAGAAAGCGAAAAGCCGATGCTGGGTGCTAATGTCCCAGGGTGCTGATGGGGTCACTTATGATCTCAGTCTTAGCTCAGCTCTTTCTCTGGGATGCTTGTGCCAGACCTTTGATTCAGAGCCCTCGGGTTATAAAGGTTGGAGAAATACTGAGCTAACCCTCCCTTCTGCTTTTTATTTATTTATTATTTGTTTTAACAAAGCTTTTCAGGAAAGTGACCTTAAGGACTGTTTAATCAATATTCACACAATCCTTACACCAACCAACAGCACACTTGCATGGTTAATTATGAATAGCAACTCAATATGGAAGGGGGGAAGGGTGCGAAAGGTATATCCTAGCACACTAACTGCCTGTTGTATCTTGTTCAAATGGATAAAACTGCCTAAAAGAAGGGGACTTCTTCCTGCTGGCTTTCTGCCTTTGCGTAACAGGGTAAAGAATAGGTACTCTTATTTGCTTGACAAACATCTGGCTCCTGTTTTCACTGTTCAAAGTCAAATTATTTTCCTTGTGCCCCGCTGTTGGCATTTTTCTGAGCCTGGGTGGTAGAAGTCAGTGCTGTTGCTTCATTTCCCTGCCTAAGATTCTTTGTGCTTCATGTTTTGCTTTTCAGATGCAGAGCAGGGATGTGTGACTATATGAACACCGACATTTCCAATTGCTTTTTCTTGGAAGGAATCTCTTGAGCATGTTTTCCTCTCCTCCCCTAGCTGTTTCTGGGAAGCCCGAGATTGTGAGGATAAGTGGGAGCAAAGAAGCAGAAAAGGGTTTGTGGGAAATGGAAGAAGTGGTCGTAGGCAAGAATATCAGAAGTATAAACTGTGAATGCGGGGGGTGGCTGGCAGGTAAGGAGGTTGCTGTTGCAGTAGAGGGCTTGGACCAGGATTCAGTGGATGCTCCTCTGAGCCACCAATTGCTTGTGTGACCTCATGGCAAGCAACTCACTACCCCTGTTTCCTAAAATGGGAATAATGGTATTTTTTGCTGTCTCAGGAAGACCTGTAAAGGTCTCTAGGTGCCTGGGTCCCTGGCCTTGCGTCCCCACAGGTGGCAGACGCAGTCACCTGAAGTGCAGGGATGAACGCAGGATGAGAGGGGTGAAAGGGAAGCAAAGCACATTAGGAACAATTGGAGGGAGAAGGGTGCAGTGAATGGAGGGAGGGAGGAGAGGTATAGAAGACTGATGAAGCTTCAAAAGCCGTTAAAGGAACTATTAAAGCAGCTACAGATTACCTTGCATGGGATTTAATGCAGATTTTTAACGTTGAGGTTTCTTCTGCATGGTCATGCCTGCAATGGAGAAATGCCTACTAGAGCAGCAGCCTCTGTGAGAGCGCTGTTTGCTCAATCGAGAAGTGTTTGCCTTCGGCAGGCATGCTGCCCTGCCTCCCTCAGGGAGGGCTGCTCCTGTATGCAGGACAGCAGGGAAGCCCGCCTTCCACCCTGCCTGCTCCACAGTCAAGCAGAGGCCTCCTCCCCAGCACCCAGCAGTTGCTGAGCTGTGCTCCTGTGTGGAGCAGGGTATGTCTGGCAGGTCTGGTGGAACAGGAGGCAGAAGTGCTCCCTGATGCCAGTAGGAGAGGTCTGACTGCCTCTCCCATGAGGAGCACTGGGAAGGGACTGTCTGCTGCCAGTCTGCTTCAATGGTGGGGGCAGCACCTGAATTCCTCCTTTTGATTTCCAGAGTGGGGCAGATCCAGGTAGTTGGGGAAAGAACTTCTGCCCTCCCAGTCTTATTTTCTGCTCCCCGTGCGGAACTGCTGGAATTAGTAGTGGTGGCTGCCTGAGCAAGAAGAGGCATTTTTATTACCACAGGGCTGTTACCAGGTCCTGCACTTGGGCCACAACAAGCCCATGGAATTCTGCAGACTTGGGGAAGAGTGGTTGGAAAGCTGCCAAAGGAAAAGGACCTGGGGGTGCTGATAGACAGAGCTGAGCATAAGCCAGCTTGTGCCCAGGCAGCCAAGAAGGCCAACAGCATCCTGGCCTGTATCAGAAGCAGTGTGATCAGAAGGAGCGGAGCAGTGCAGTGATTATTTCCCTGTACTCAGCACTGGTGAGGCCGCACCTCAAATCCTATGTTCAGTTCTGGGCCTCTCACTGCAAGAGAGACATTGAGGTGCTGGAGTGGGTCCAAAGAAGGATTATGAAGCTGGTGAGGAGTCTGCAGCTCAAGTCTGATGAGGAATGGCTCAGGGATCTGGGGGCTTTAGTCTGGAGAAGAGAAGGCTCAGGGGGGACCTGATCGCTCTCTACAGCTATCTGAAAGGAGGACATAGTGAGATGGCATCTGTCTCCCCTCCCACGTAACAAGTGACAGGACAAGAGGTAACAGCCTCAAGCTGCACCAGGGGAGATTTAGGCTGTATCTTAGGAGCAATTTCTTCACCAAAAGGGTGTTCAGGCATTGGAACAGGCTGCCCAGGGAAGTGGCAGTGTCAGTGTCCCTAGAAGCGTTTGTAAAGTGTGTAGACAAGGCCTTTAGTGTCAGGGCTTAGTGGTGGACTTGACAGTCCTTGGGTAACGTTGGACTTCATGTCAGGGAGAGTCTTCCCAGTGTGGTCTTGGCCCAGATGAATATTCTTAGAAGTGGTTAAATGCTGTCTCTTGCGGCACAGAAAAGTCTGTCTCTGAAAACATTTCAAAAGACAGCTGAAGTTTTAAGTGCTCTGGATTTGATAGAGATTCTGGTCAGAGCAGGCTGGCAGGCTTCATCTCTGCTTAATGGGTGGAAGCTGTTCTCTGGTCCTCTCTGTCCACTGTGTTTGCAACAGGTTTGCATGAAGTGAAAATGCTGTGTGGCGCCTTCCTCCTCTAACTCACCTGGGCACCCTGCAAACAGCAATTTGTGGTTGCAGCAGCCTGGAATAACGGTAAATAAATTAACTAATTCCTGCAAATGAGGAATGCTGTCATGGCAGTGAGGAACACCACAGAAATGCCTGTGTGTGGTTGCTTACCTTGTACTTGTCTCAGGGCAAATGACTTCCACAGGTCTAAGCAGAGCCAGAAGACTGACATGGTAGTTTACACCCTTGGCACCCTCTCTGCTGGGCTTTGGTGATTAATACTAAGGAAAGGGGACCTCAGTTTGCCATGTGAGTAGTGGCTGAAGAGGCTGGTGTGGGAAGATTGTCCTGACAAAGCTTGGTGTGCTGTGCCATGGTTCCTGAAAGCTCACAGGCGTTGGGTTTTCCCCATGACTGATATGTGCAGACTACTTGGTATTTACACTTCTGCTGGTGTAAATGCCAGTGGTGCTCGCTCGTGTAGCTGAAGGAAATGCTCCTTTGGAACAGTGAACATCTCTTCAAAAATGTAGAGCTGCAAAGTACAGTGAAGAAATGAGCTTGTGTTTCCAAGTGGTGGATAAAAGAGGGGTAGAAGAGGCAGGAGAAGTGAAAGATGAGATGAACAGGTGGGAAAAGCCCTGCTTATGGGGCATGGGGAGCTCTGTAGCTTGAGTGTATGTTTTGTGTTTGCTGGGGAAGAAACAAGGCAAGGTAGCAAAGGAAGTGAAACCTGTAATTGTTCTGATGTTCTAGGGCATGCACCCTCATCCAAAAACTACAGGAAAAGGAGACAGTATAACCAGGAATAACTGCTCTGTGCAGCCTGCTCTTCTGGGCTTAGTCTGTCTTTCCTTACCTTTAAAGCTGTCTGTAGGTGAGCATGACATACCTGTCTTTCTTCACCAGGTTCCACTTCCCTGTGGTGTGTTCTTTGCCACTCCCTACACTCACATTGTTTTCCTGATAATGGGACAAACCTTTCAGCAGGCTTCCTACCCCCTTCCATTGTAATGTGTGTCTTTGTTTTGCTTGCTCATGCACATTAGAAATGCTTGAAGGCATTCATGTTTTTGGAAATAAAACACCTCCGCAGACCCTATCAATCTGTTAATACACTGTCGGCATCACTGTACCTTATGGGAGGAGGAAACACCCATTCTGCTTGCTGCTGGTTCAGGCAGCAGTTATTACATTGGGGTGGTTAAGGTGGAGGATGATTACTGGACAGCCTGTCTGCATGATGCCTCAGATTTTGTTGGCTTTGCCACAGCATCAGCCTGCATTTGTGTACTGCTTGCAGGGCAAGGAGGTGGTTTCAGGAGACTCTCCTCACAGCATAGCTGAAGCAGGGAGAGCTTTGCTGTCTTTTGGTTTATAGTGAAATAAATGACCCTCATTGTTTTCCAGCAACTCTTCACTTTGGGGTTCAGCTGAGACTTTGGGCTAAGTGCCATTCTCACAAGCATCCCAGACTAAAGGGTTGGCTAATTATGCAAGGAGAAAATACACCCTTGTGGTGATGGTGTGGGACTGTGAGGTTGGGTCTGCATTGAAACTCTGTTAGGGGCTTCCCTTGCATCTCAGGAGAGCTGTGGCTAAAGTGGCTGCAGTCTTGAGTACCTCTGTTCCTGGAGTAAGGCATCTGCCTGGGAACAAGGGCTGTGCAACACGCTCGCACTGTGAGGATTTGCTAGGGGCTGGTGTCACCTGTCTCTTGGAGCTCCTGAGGTCGTTGAGGGCTGAATCTTGCAGTGTGCACTCCCAACAGAATGGAGTCCTTGGGGCAAACAGACACACACCACCTGCAAATGCTTCTCAGCTCACTGTAAGTCTTGCTTTAAGCTGTGTCTGTTCCCAGCTGGTTTCACCGCCCGCTGACCCAGCTCCTTCTGTCTGAACTGGGTCTGTAATTCTGCTTTACCTGTCTCCTGCCTCTGCCTTCTTTGCCTATTGCAGGCTGAGGGCCATGACTGCCCAAGTGCTGCTCGTGGTATGAGTGGGACCTCATGGAAGTCAGCATGGGCCAATGTAGTTGCACAGGTCAGACTGCATCACTGTCAAAGCTTGCAAAACATCCCTTTGGTCCTAAAGTGGTAAATTATTTTCTTTTATAACAAAATAATCTTTTAATGGCAAATTAATGTTTCTTTTATAACATCCAGGAGCCTAGAGCAGGACGTGCCTGGTTTGTACAACGCCAAATGTGAGAAGGCAGACTCGGCCCAGAAGATTTTACAGTTGACATCTTTGGCTGTAACACAGCAGCTCAACACTGTTTCCTAAATGGCCTGTGAGTACAATGTGGAGGAGCAGGAAGCAGCATACCAAGGGCACTCTTTGAATGACAGTAGAGTGCAGAGGGGTGATGATGGCCTCGGGGCCCAGTGATGCTGCAGGAGTATGTCTGGGTAGGCCATGCTGTTCATCTCATGGTCTTCTTACCAAGTCACTCAGGCTGAATATGTAGAATCATAGAATGGTTTGGGTTGGTAGGTACCTTTAAAGGTCATCTAGTCCAAACCCTCTGCAGTGAGCAGAGACATTTTCAACTTGATCAAGTTGCCCAGAACCACATCTAGCCTGGCCTTGAATGTCTCCAGGGATGGTACATGCAACATCTCTCTGGGCAGCCTGTGTCAGTGTTTTACCACCTTCATCAGGTGACGGTATGGGCAAGCAGATGCTAATACAGCCTAATTTGTCCCCATTTTTTGGTGACTAGAAGGCTCTGTTTTTTTGGTACACTTCCCTTATCTCCGTTAGGTTTGTGTTGGCCTGACCATTTCCTTAGTATGCTGAATGTATTTACAGCGTGTGAAATGAGACAAGAAATATATATGGATGTTTCTGTGTGTGGAAGCATTGCTTTTCAAAATTGTTGCAGGATTACTGAAGCATTTCCTGCTTCCCCCATGCACAACCCAGAGATGTGTTTACCTTTTCCCATTCCTCTGTTATATAAATGAATGAAAATGGCATTTCTGTGCACCCTTGAGATGGTAAGTAGGTACCTGGAACAAGCAAAGCATCATACCCTGCTGAGGGACAGAATCACTTCTTTTCCTGTTACCCATTGTTTTCTTTTCCTGTTATTACTTACAAGTCTTTGGTATGCCTTGTCTCTCTCATTGTGCAGTCAGGCTGGGAACATTGAGATAAACGTGAAAATGCTCTGCTTTGTTATGTTGGCATTTGTGACTTGTGGGTGGCAGGTTGTGTAATGTGCTGGTTTGTATCTGCTCAGTTACAGTGATTAGGTATCAAGTGACTGTAGTTATTTTTGCTTTTAAATGCAACAGAGAGCTAGAGTGGGCTCCTCCAAAAGACAAATTGTGTTTGTTCCCCTTCATTGTTGCTGACTGGCAGTGATCCTTTATGACTTGCCATTAGTTTTGGACAGCATCCTCCTTCTCCCAGTGCTTCTGGCTCTGTACCTATTCTCTGAAATGACGCAATGGCCTCGCACTGGGGAATGCAAGAGCATTGCTCTGTCTTATTATGCAGCTAGTGTATGGGTCCTCGAAATGCATGCTCTGGTCTTAAAAAAGACATATGATGCTGTTAATGTCCTCTACTTGGTGAAAGCAACATCAGGAAGAACCTGTACCTTTGCTTGGCAGATAAAATTAAGATGCCAACATTAAATGAACCTTGAGCAAGCGGCAGTACATGTTTGTTGAGCTGCCTGCTGTAATTGAAGTGCGTACATTAGAGGAATGGGAGCTTAATTGGTTGAGGGGGTGTAGTGGGGCAATGGTAATAAAAGCAGAGCAAACAGTAGACACAATCTGAACAGATGCAGAGATAAAAATGGGACTAGAGATAAGGGAATAAGCCTGTATTAAAAGAAATTCTCAAGACACACCCTGTGGCAATGATAATGTGAAACCCTTTGGAGTTCTGCACCCTGACCCATGATAACTGGCAGCAAGAGTGAACCTTGATGAGGTTTTTGCGATGCTGGGGTGAGACCATGAGTTAAGAGAGACTGGAAAACCAGTGATAGATTTTGGGAAGGTGGGCTGCCTCTAGCTGGGATCTTCTATGAAGCTGAAAATGTGTTTTTTATTAGCCGTGGGGATCCATTGCACCACAAAGGCTTTCAGTCGCTGAAGGCTTACTGAGCAAGCCTTAAAAATGGAAGACAAATGGGTCTGTGCAATTACCAGCTGCCTTCTGCGCACAGTGAGTTTATGTGGGGAAACATGGTCCAGCAAAAATGGCTGTTGTCACCAGCTGGAGCTGACTGCTCCGATTTGGCATCACTGGTCATGACAGCAATGCAGAGCAGAGCTGTGGAGAGGAAGGCTGGCTTTATGTCATCCGTGTGGAGCAGTTAGATGTCAAAGGAATCGTTTCTGTGTTTCCCATGGAGAATTTAGGTTATTTTTCCTATAGCTCTCAGCATTTTATTTTGGCTAAACTGCCCTGGTGCTGCAGGGAAGGCTTCCATTTGGGTTCCTCATGCTCTTGTTCCTGTCTGCTGTTAGAGGTGCTGGTCTTAGCATGCACGGAGGTCTCCCAGCTTGAAGACAAGAACATCAGGGTCACCCCTGAAGAGGACAGGTTAATCTGAAGGGAACTGCTGAGAATTATGTCCACTGAGCACTAGTGCGAAAGTAGGCAGGTTTGTGTGTGCTTGGGGTTTCTCCTTTGGAGAAGGAAGTGAGGTTATGTGTAACTTTGTTCTTGGCGCTCCAATAGCACAGGAGGGAGTAAATGAGAAATGTGCAGAAGCTGTGTCCTGGGTTTAAACCTTCCCCTGCCCACGTGGGCATGTTGAAACATCTTCAAGCATGTGTGGGATATGCCAACGGACGGTATTGGAAGGTGTTGCTATTTGGGGACATGGGGGAAAGGGACCCTTCTCTCCTCTTGGTATTTCATCCACTAGATGCAGGCAGTTCGCTCTTCCTGTGTGGACTGCCAGGGGCCAGCAACACTGCTGGTCCAGCCATTGTGCCCCTGCTCTCCTCCAAGAGTGTGCTGGAGAGTTATTGCTCATGCTGTCCTGCACCCATGCCTCTATGTGCAGCCTGTTGGAGGGGGATGCATAGTGGCAACATATTTTCCTGGTCAGTTCTTGCTGCCTGCTGTGAGTGGCGGGTTTACACAGGGCTTGGCAACCCATAAGGCTGACTGGCTGGCTGGCCTGATGTGGAGTGCCTGTTTTCCAAAACATCCCAGCACTGGCTGCACTGAGCTCTGGTGAAAACCTGGCCCCACGCAGGTCACTGTTGTGATCCCTAGGAGTGCTGTCCTTCCTCCTTGGTGTGAGCCCAGCCATGCTGAGAGGTGTGCAGGGAATGTGTTCTCTAGGTGTTTCTTTTTAACCAGCTGAAATGAATGTGTTTCTGTGAACTATGGACCCAGCTTCCCATTGGGATGCTGAGCTCTGCCATAGTGATTCATTTAATATGCAGTGATTTTTTGGATGTCATTTTCTGTTAGTGGTCGATGGAAGGGGACTCTGTATGGCGCAGTGAATATTAAACACCGGGCTGTTTTCCAAGGGAGTAAGTCTGTGGCTGTGTCACACTGACTTTGATGAGGCTGAGCTCCAGACCTGCTCCATTACAGAGCTCAGCAGAGAGTAATGGTTATCTGGACAGCATTTTTACATTTCTCCACCTCATCCTGGTCTGGAATCTCCCTCTCTGTGTGCTGACTTGCTGCTCTGCCTGGGGGAAATGCCCCATAAAAGTCCTGTGCCACCTTCCTTTCTTCATGACAGCGATGAAATAGCTTGCAGAGGCTGCTGTTTCTCGTCTGGGAGGCATGCTGGAACATGGAGGAGCTGTGGCAGCCCGTTAATGAAGATATGTGTAATGGCTAGTGTTTGCTTTTATTGCGTAAATGAATCCTTTGTACCTTTCCAAAGGAGAAGGATAAATCATAAGATCTGCCATCCCTTGACCTGAAAGAATTGTGTTACCTTGGCTTAGTCCATCCACCACCAGAGAAAGGGAATGTTGGGCACTGGTTAGCAGCAATTATGTTGCAGAGGAAACACAGGTTGTAACAGGAGGTGACCTGTCTGCTTCCTTTCAGCCAAGACAGGAATGGGGAACTTGGCTATGGCTATTGCTGCCTTGTGTCCTGGCATTGGGGGACTGTGCTGCCAGGGACACAGCACCTGGTCTGAGACATTTCTGGTACAGTTCTCCCAGTACCAGAACAACAGTAACACCAGCTAAGGGATGCTGCTGCATGTTGATGGGTTGCATAAATGCAGGGGCAGTGCTTTGCAGAAGAGTTGCAACTGCTGCAGCTGGGGCTGTGTCAGGAACAGAGCTATGAAGCACTTTGTGTCTCCTGTGCAGGAGGAAACAAATAGAGATGAGATGAGTCCACCCTCATTGATAATTTCCTCTGACCTGTTAAGCTGTGCTAAAAATCTGTGTACATGTTGGAGCTGACTGCTTTTAAATTGATGTGCTTAATATTTGCATCGTTTCATGCTCGCTGTCTGCAGTTCTCTGTGCTCCTGAGTCAGGGAGGAGACCTTATCTGGCTGCTTTTCTGTCTTTTAGTATTTGCAGTTCAGCCTCACTTGAGGCTATCTGTACGGATGGTACCAAACCGTGGCCTCGTGGTTTTGTGCAAATGTGGTGTGGCTTGGCGTACTGCAAGGGTGTTCTTCTGTGTGCCTGGCAGGCGATGTACAGGGACGGCCTGTAGGGGCAAGCCTGACGCTGCCATGCCTTCTGCAGGGTCTTGGGAGCCTCACCTCAATTCCTTCAGTCTCTGCCTCTGTGGGACCCAAGCAGTGCTAGGCCAGTGTTGCCTTTGCAGCCCATGGCTGTCTTGTGGGAGTGGTGAGCTGGGGAGCTGGCTGTGACACAGTGAGGATGCTCACTCTTTTCTGTGGATAATCACAGAGGGGAGAGAGCAGGGTAACAGCCCAGAGAGACCATGGCTCCTGTGCTGCAGATATAGGAAGGCTAGGGAAGCTGAGAGGAGGGCAACTTCTTTCTTCTCTGGAGCCAGGGGAAGAGTCATTGCTTTAAGGACCTGGATGAGGCAACTGAGCTGCAAATACAAGCAGGCTATAGTGAAAGGCCATCATGCCTGAGCTGCCTTAGTGCTCCAGGGTGCCTTGCTGTCCTGTGTGGACCACAGTGACCCCAGGGAATGCCTGCCCTGCAGCAGGCTGTAGGAAAGAGGAGGCTGCAGAATGCAGGGGTG
Organism: Psittacus erithacus; assembly: GCA_009867235.2. Lineage (NCBI taxonomy): Eukaryota > Metazoa > Chordata > Aves > Psittaciformes > Psittacidae > Psittacus > Psittacus erithacus. Next base: position 40,303 of record WYDI02141671.1, on the reverse strand, counting down.
TAGGTGCTGCTGCTGGGGTGAAACTAAAGCAGGTGCTCGAGCCTTGAGCCTCACATTGTTTGCTGTTGATGTCTCTTGGCTATGCCAGTGCCTGGAAGAACTTATGGAGGAGGGCAGAGCATGAGGAAATACTTGATCTGTTGTCAGAACTCTTAGGGAGGCACAGGACTCTGTGACCACAGTACAGCAACACAGCAGCATTTCTAAATTGCACATGTTACAGGAGCAGCCTCTGCATCTCAGATGCTGACTGAGTACAATCTTGCCTGGGGGACAAATGTTTCCTCAGGAGGTGGTGTATGCAGCATCCCTAGCTCCATGCAGGATTTCACAGTGCCTACATGTCAAGAGCTGATCCTGTTTGCAACGCCTTATCCTGACAGTGCTTTGGGTGCTGGCACTTGAGCTTGGCTTTGCACTGGATGTGGCTGAAGGCTATTTTTAGCTGACTGCTGCAACCAGGATGGGAGCAGATCACGTGCTTTGTGGACATGAGGAAATGGCACGTGCATCCTCCTCTCTTCATGCTGCAGGCTTTGCTGAGGCAGCGTGTGTGGAATTGGTAATGATCCTGGAAAGGAGGCTGCTTTGCCTTGTGCCTATGGGATGTAGCAGGGAATTAGTGCTGCAGGTCTTGCAGTGTCACCTTGTGCAAAATGCTGGAGAAAAATACTTAGAAAGCCACTCAAATTCTGTAGGTGTGTCTGAAAAGTCTCCCCTCCACAGCTCTAGGCTCTCTGTGCCTTGGTTTTTATGCACAGCTTCGATGATGCTGCCTGATGTGCCCAGCTTAACCCCTTATGGTAGTAATGACAGTATGAAATGTTTGCAGTGCCTGGTGCCTGGCTGTTAGGAGCTTGATCTTGGAATGCTTCAGCACCTGTGGATGTGTGGATGCTCTTCCTGCTTTCAAAGTGGGGGGTGTGTGTGTGTGAGGTGGGTGAGTAACTCTGCCCTGTTTCTTTTGGTTTTACTTTGTTCTTTGTTTCTAGCAGGTATGGATGGCAAGAAATACAGCGTATGGATGTTTTTACCTCTTGTGTTTACTGTGTTTACATCAGCTGGATTATGGATAGTGTAAGTTATCTTCTGCGGGTAATTTGAGAGAGCAAGTGAGGCTGGGGCAGTTGGAAATACTGCTGTGGTGTGGACTGCGTATGGAGAGTTTTTTGGGGATGCTCTGTCCTTGAGTTACTGTGGGTTGGGAAGGCAAATGCCAGGGGCAGGGACCAGTTTGTACCCATTCATGGCCTGGAGGGTCATATTTTTGTTGCTGAGTTTCTGTGCTCCCCAGGCCAAGATTCTGACCTTGCCTTCTTCCTGGCCCATGTTACCGGTGGGAGCTGCTTGAAAAGAGACAGACAAAAATGCAAAAATCACCTTTCATCATGCTGTCTTTAAATGACTGAGCAGGGCTCATGGAGAAGCACTTAGGCCCTGCTTTGGGGTGCAGACTCAAAATCTGCAGCATCCAGCACCGCAGTGACAACCTGCCAGTAGCTTAATGCTGACACCTCACTTTCTCACTCACACTTCGTACGAAAATGCCCATGAGACATGCATTTCCTTGAGGTGGGATCTCTCCAAGCATGAAGGCAGACCACTGCAGTATGAATTTGGGAGTGACAAATGTGCGATCAGCAGCTGTGCTCAGCTTGAGAAGCAGTTATGTCGTAGGATATGGCTTTGGCTGTCCTGTGGATGTTATTTTTCAGCAGCCGGGCAGCTTAAGCCATTTGTCTGACCTCTGTTGCTCATTCTTCTTGTCCCATCCCATCTGTATTAAAGCAGCTTTTTCCTGAGGCACCAAGGTAAACCAGATGAATCAAAATCTTCAGATTAAAAGTGAAAGCATTCACCTGGTTGGTTATTTTTAAGGCAGCTCAGTTCAATGATCTTGCTTGTCTACCTGACCATGCAAAACATGCAAGACAAAGAAAGGTGCATAGTTAGGCTGAGAAGTGAGCAAAACTGCCTGCTTGAACAGAGAAGAACACAGGCTGCCTCCACCTGGTCCTGCTAGTGGGCTTTGAGACACTTAATGTATTGTTTGAGGGATATTTGGAAGTGAAGCCAGGATGAGGTCTTGCGTTATTTTCATCTTTTTTTTTTTTTTTTTTTTCTTTTTCTTTTTTTTACAGGTACTTTATAGCAGTGGAGGATAACAAAATTATCCCACTAAATGTAGCAGATAGGTAAGAACTGGTTGTGGGCTTTACGGTCAATCACTTGTTTCTTTAGAATAATAACGCAGTGAAAGCTAAATGGCAAAGAAAATCTTGACTCTTTGTTCCTATGCATTTATCTCTCTTAGGACACCTGGTTCCAAAAGACCACCTTATATCAGGTAAGTGGATGACTTTTCTTCCAATTACTGTTCTGACTAATGGTTGTTATTTATGGCTTTGCCATCCTAGAGTTACCATGACACACTTTGTATTTCCCAAGTATTGCAGGTGACGCACCTCCTGCAAGCTGCGTGTTTAGCCAAGTCATGAACATGGCGGCATTTCTAGGTAGGAACCACCAGGGAAATATCTCTTTCTCTCTCATAATTTGTTTTAAGAAGTCACTGAAACATAAGTAATAGCCCATACATGTTGTTCTTGATGGTGTGAAATAATTTAAACTGCGATTGCCACTGATTAAGATGGTATCTTTTTTGTCTTCATTTGTAGAAAGGCAGCATGAAGCTGGATGCATTTGTACTTTATTGGATTCTGATTTATTCTCATGTTTTTAGTTGTCTCATCTTGGCCTTGAATCTGTGTTTTTCATTGTATGGCGGGGCTTTGTTGTATGCTGTAAATGTGAGATAATTGCATGGGAATATCAAAAAATGAGGCAACTGATTATGCAAAACAGCATCCATACTGAAGTCGTCCCTCACCCCTTCCTAAATTCTATTACTAAATCTGTGGAAGTTCACTGACATTTTCCAGCAGTTGAAGTGGGAGGGAAACACCATAAAGACAAGAAATATCTGAATAGTACTTTAAAAAAGTTGTCTGGTTTTGGTTCTTAAAACTGTTTGTTACTTTCACCTGTACGTATTTTGAGCAAATTATCCCAAACTTAAACAGCAAATAACTCATTCCTTGATTTGCTCTTCTTTAGTAGTACCTGCATTTATCTTTTCCTACATGCGGTGATTTACAGTTTGCTCTGAGCTATTCTGTCAAAGTATGGATTCCACCCTTGCTGCCTGTGAAAGGCACAGTGTTTCTTTTCAGAAACCTGGGAAATTCAGTTGTGTTGAGCTTTGAAATTAATCCAGACCTGTACGTGCACTAGTAAGATACTTTACCAATCTTAATCTGACATAATGAAAATGAGGCTTCAGATGTAAAACGTGGTAAAATATGTTTAATCATAAACTTTTACATTAATTTCATTTTTTCAAGTATCACTTGAGAGTGGACTTTAGGCATCCTTACACCTTGTTTCTGTGTATGGCTTTGTTTCAAGCTTAGATCTTGATGTACATATTGAGCCAGGATCTCGATTAGTAGAAATAATTCTGGCTTCAGTTTGTGCTAAGGCCAGGTCTTGCACACATCTTATTTATATGCCTGACACCCAGTGCAATGTGATTACCATGATATGATTTAAACTTCTGACCCCCAAAACATTTAAAACAACGTGTGCATAGCATGCTGCTTCTTATGTTAATGTGACTCTTTGACAGCAGTAAATGCATGCCTGCCTTTGCAGCTGCTTCCAAGTAAAGCCCCATTTCTGCAGACCACTCTGTTCATGCAGCCTTTGTGGACGTGCACCAAATCCCAGCAAGTCCAAGGGTGTTAGGAAAAGTCAGGAATTGGCTTGATGGTCGCTCAACAAGTGCATTGCGCGGACTTGAGGATAGCAGTCACGAGTGTGAGGAGAGCAGCTGGTGTGAAGAAGGGCAGGCAAACAAGGCATTCAGCTTTATGAAGCTAAGCTGTACTGTACAGTTTTGTTGCTGCTTCTTCCCATGACAAGAAGAAATACAACCAGGGAACCTCCAGACTGCAAATGTGTTGTGGGAGACTTGGTGATAGGTGACTGCCTTGGCCACAGTGATCATGAAATGATTGAGTTCAAAGTCTTTGAAATGAGGAAAAGGACCGCAGAATTGCAACACTGGATTTCAAGAAAGAAAACTTTAAGCTATTCAGGGAGCTGTTTAGCAGAGTACCCTGGGAATCTGCTTTTGAGGGCTTAGGAGTCCATCAGTGATGGTTAGTTTTTAAGTACCACCCTTTAGAAGCACAGGAGCATGCAATCCCAATATGCTGTAAGTTAAGCAAGTAGGGCAGAAGACCAGCTTTGCTGAACAGGGAACTCCTCGTGGTGCATAAAAGGAAAAAGAAATTGTATGATCTCTGGAGGCAAGGTCAGGCTTTGCAGGAAGATTACAGAGCTGTAGTTCATATATGCAGGGGGAAGACATGAAAAGCCAAAACTCAGAATTGAAACTGGCCAATATTGTGTCAGACAGCAAGAAGGGCTTTTTAAAGCATGTTAATAGCAAGAGGTCTAAAGAAAACATGGGTCTGATACTTGATGAAGATGGTCACCTGGCTAATAGATACTAAGATAAAGCAGAGGCATTCAGTGGGGTTTTTTGCCTCAGTCTTTAATAATACTGATGGACCTTGGGCTGTACAGTCCCCAGAGTCAGTGCAGGAATGGTGACTTTCCATTTGTGAATGCTAGAATTGTAATGGATAAGCTGTATCAGCTGAATGTTCACAAGTCCATGGGGCCTGATGGGATTCACACAGGCAATTTACAATATGACCTGCATGCTATCTGTTTGAGCATAAGCATAAGAAAGTGTTTGGCAGCAGCCAGCGAATTTCCCTGTTCATCTATATTGCTTTTTAGTGGTCTGGTTTGAATCCCATCTGAAGGCCAACTGATTGCCTGGCTTTCTGTGTTATTCCATGCAGCATTCATTACAGAGGGCAAGCGTATACAGTGTGAATATTTCCTGGGGTTATATCATATCATGTCATATCATGTATCATATAACTTATCAGAGCGCTTATGCTAATAATAAGCTTGGAAGGACTGCTCTTCTAGTTTTCCCAGAACATTAGTGCCATATTTTGGCTTATGTTAATGGCACCAGGGACACAGTCCAGAGGAGGAGAAGAGACAGTGGGTATTTTGGCAAAACCTGCAGAAGTATGTGTGTGTTGTCCATACATTTTCTAATGCAAGTGGAGTTTGATGTACCTCCCACAAGAGAGCTCATGAGTGGAGTGAAACTTGATTCAAGCCCAGCTGCTGTGATGTGGCTGCATGGTATGTATGTGATAGCCTATGTGCTAGGAACTCCACAGGCAAATAGGAAGGTGGTGTTCTTTCCCCCAGAAAATTTGCAACCCAGCTCCTAGACAAAAAACATCATGAGAAAAGGAAGCATGGGAGCTTGGTGTAACTGGATTGCAAAAGCAATGCTTCCTGTGCTTAGTCTCATCCATGACTAAGCAGGAGAGGGCCATGCAGAAGCACTAAGTTAGCTAGCCTGAGCTGAGTTCTGCCCCCTGGGTGGGAAGAGCGTGGAGGGGTCTTTGAGTCCCCAGCCAGGTGGTTATTGCTGCATGTTCTACCTAATGACACACCTTGCATTCTGTTTCCTTCTCAGTACTTGTTTTGGCTATCCTGCGCTTCATTCAGCTGAAGCCGAAGGTGCTAAACCCTTGGCTGAATGTCAGCGGCCTGGTGGCGTTATGCTCGGCCTCTTTTGGGATGACTCTACTCGGCAACTTCCAGGTACTGCACTCCAGGCTTGGGCTGCTGTGTCCGTACTGTGAGGTTCCTTTTACTGTGAGGATCTGCTTTTCTAGCTGGTCTGCTTAGGCCTTTGAACTACCTGTGATGTGAGCTCAGGAGATCGTGTGTCTGGCTGTGCTGCAGCCCTTCTCGTAGCTGATCTGCCACCTCTTTCTGCTGCTTATGTGGCTCCAGTAGCATGCTAGATGAAGGGCCATAGTCATTTTTCATGTGCTCCCGGCAGGATTTGCGTCAGCATGCTTATGCTTGACTTGCCAAAAGCCAGAGCAGAGAACCTATTCAGTCTCTTGAGCCCTAGGGATTGGCACAGATGGTCCTGGGTAAAAAACTGAGCTGGAAGTTTATGTACACAAGTGCCCGTACAGAGGAAATAGTTCTGTGTCCTTCTGAAATACGTTGTTTAAATCTACCTCTTGCTTGTCCTCAGACTGGCCACGAGAGGGACTTTCACTAATGTGAGAGGCACCTGAATGCAGTATCTCCGATTCTCGCTCTGTTCTGCAGCGTTATACAGCCAAGCTGCCAGTGCCACAGCGTTGCTCTGTAGGGTTGGGTGTCCACTGTGGTCATGGGTGGCTGTTAGCTCTGCAGTGAAAATCAAGGCAGTGGCACTTGGATTTCCCCATCCCTTTGCTGTCTCTGATGCTCTGCCTCTTTCATTACATGCAAGTAATGACCCCCAGTAGTGATAGGAACCGATATAGGTCAGTGTAGGCTGTCTTCTTTCTGGGGTTTGCAGGCAGGGAGTTGTTTTTCCTGCTAGTACGGAAAAGGTACTTGCTTTGTGTGTGGGGGTGAGTACCTCTTTGGGTCGTGGAGCAATTGCAGGACCTTTTTGCCCTTTACAGCCATCATCTTTTTGTTTGGTTGCTTCTTTTTTTGACTGAGGTGTGAGGTAATTTGAGTGTTTTGGACCTGATTTTCCTAACTCCACAGCGCAAGTCTTGTTTTTTAACAAGAGCTTCTCAGATACGAACTATGAGGCTTTTGTAATAGCTCTGTCCAAATGTGGGAAGAGTATTTCTAGTACAAGGCAGGCACTAGAAAGCAGTTTCAACCTCTCCTTCCTTTTTCAGTCCTCAGAGCAAGTGGTTGGTATTTAGAAGTGGGTACTTTGAATCATGTCTGGTTATAATTTCTGAACTAATTACTTGTTATTAACCTGTATCCCTGCTTACATTTTTTTGCCAAGCCATGAAAGCATGTGGTAATGAGACCTTAGTCCATGTTTCTTCCTGCCTGACTGCTGAGCTGAATGTGGCATATTACTGATGAAATAATATTTCTGGAAAATCACAGGTTGTATGTGTTAGAGAGACATTGTTGGCTGAGTCCCTTGCAGTGTAGGCTACCTTGGGAAGGGCAGCTCAATGCCATTTTTGCCTGTGCTATGATTTGGACCTACCTTTGGAAAAAAAAACCTTGAGGTAGGAAGGAAAGGGATCAGTGAAGGCTCAGTAACTAGACTGTTGCCTTGTATATTGTGCCTTGTTTGATAAGAATTTGTTAAATCACCAAACAGGAATCAAGGCTGCAGGGAGGAATTACAGACTTTCTAGAAAAGCCTCTGAGGCAGAGGGGAAAAAGGAAATTGTTTGGCTTAAGTCTTCTCCATGCTGGACTTCCTGAATGGATTTACAGCCTCAAGGGTTCTCTTTGTTGATTCTTGCTTATTGAACCTGTCTGTCCCTTTGCCTTGCAGTATTGCACAGTCATTGAGCCCCGTGAGACACGGGAGCCCTTTGCTCCAGGCAGCGCTGCTCCATGAGGCTGGATTCGCAGTTTGCATCCATTGCATAGAGCTATACAAGACCACAGCAGGTTGTCCTTGCTTGTCCTGGCTATTGCATCAAGCCAGGGAAGGATTTATTTCTGAGCTCTGCACTGGTGAATCTTGTCAGGGAGCTGTGGAGACGGTCACCAAGCAACTGCATTTTCCACTGTGCTTGGGCTTTGGGCAGAAGATCTGCTTGACTGTAACAGCTGTCAGCTCATCTTGATTATGTTACACCTTGCATATCTACCAGAAGAAATGCTACAGCATCTCTGTCTCACACCCCAATGATTCCCACTCTCCTTTATCCCACCGCAGCAGCAGTCCAGGGTAGCTAGCAAAGAATCCCTGTTGCATCCAAACAGTCACCATTTTGTTTGTTCCTAGATTTCCAGTGATGAGGAGATACACCTTGTGGGCACATCACTGACCTTTGGCTTTGGGACTTTGGCCTGCTGGATCCAGTCTGCCCTCACCCTGAAGATCAACCTGAAGAATGAGGGACGGAAAGTCGGGATTCCACGAGTTGTCCTGTCAGCCAGCATCACCCTCTGCATGGTGCTCTGTATCCTTTTGTCCTGCTCCCTGGGAAGCTAGGTATCATACATGTCTGACACATACCTGCAGCAGGGAGTGCTGGCTCTTCTCACGTCCCTTCCTAGGATCTCAAAGCATTTAGGAATGCTACTCAGCTTGTCTTCATGGCATGATCCTATGATTAGCTCATTTTGCTACTTGTGTTTTTCCAGGATGCACTGCTTCATAGATGGGCTTTCTTACTTCATAAAGGTCTCTGAATCTTCTTAGTAATATCCAAAGGGGTTACAATATTGAATAGTATCTGTGTGATGTAATGACAGCACTGCTTACCTACACAGTAGCATTTAAGATCATGCAAAATACTGAGATAAACATTCTTAGGAGAACAAAGGAACAAGGGAAGAAGTCAGGTTTCTGAAGACAAAAAGATTTTGATGTGTTTGTTGAAATGCTCCTGGGTGCTGCATCCAGCCCTGCTGCTTTTTAAGACAGTTATCACAATTTAGAGCTGCTTAGTCATGTGGACCTTGGGTTAAGACTAGGTGCTTAATGAATGGGAGTTGGCTGTGGGGTCTATGATCACTCAGACTGGATGTACATGTGGCTTCCTTTCCACCTTGTGCATGTCAGCCTCACTCCAGCCCTTCTGTTCACACCACCAGCATGTGCTCGGGGTATTTGTTTAAGGTGGATCCCTTCACTGCATAGTTGCATCAACCTTAGCTCTGGGATAAGCAAGAAGGCAGGAATAAATGGTGAGGAATAAGCTAATCCCCCCTCTTCATGGAACAGCCTATTCATAAAACAATTCCTTAGTCACTCGGTTGGTTTGGAACATTTCAGCCGGTGCCCATAGGAATAGCAGATGGGTATGAAGATGTATCAGTCGCCTCTTAAAATTCCTTGGAAAAATTTGTAGTCGAGCATCATGCTTTGGTATTCATAATGTGGGACTTCACCTGACTCTTGTGGTGCTCCCCTCCTTGTTTGCCCCAAGCCCATAGCTCCCCTAACATGTGTCAGGAGTAGGCAGTGCTGCATGCCAGGAGCTGGTCTTCCACTGTGCTGCCATTTTCCGAGGTTTGTGTCAGGCTGGGAGCAGGAGTAGCCAGGTAAGCCAGGGTGTAGCTACTCCTGTACTGAGATGCTGGGTGCACCCAGCCCTGCCCAGCCACCTGCTTGGTGCTGCAGGCCTTGGGCCCTCTGTGGAGGGGCGCAGGCTGAGGTAGGAATCTCATTCTTGCCTCCCAAACCCCGGCTTTGCAATGGCTTGGAGCTGGCTCCCTATTCCATGCAGCTTGTGCATAACTCTTGCACTACAGGAGAAGCAGAGGATCCTTAAAGCCAGACACAGAATGCTGTTTGCTGAAATGAAGCTTTCATCACTTACACTAAGCCCAAAAAGAAAAGTCTCTGATTACCTGCATTGTGCAGTTAAAGCATGGGAGAGGCTGCTTGCTTGTTTATTGTACCTGTGAAGATGTGTGATCCTGCATTCTTGGAATGCAGAGGACCTCCTGAGACAGGAAAGCTAGTAGGTTCAGAGATGCATATTGGGCTAGGGCAGGTCTCCAGCTCAGAAAGGTGTCCTCTGCTTCAGGGGAGCTAGATCTGCTTTTATGGAGTACTCCAGCACAACTCAAGACACAGCAAGCAGTGAGACCCTTATGCCAGGCAGTATGCGGTCCAGGAGGTATACATGGGTACATGGGCCTGAAGGACAGTTTCTGGCTCTGACAGCGTTGGTTTCCTTGTCAGCATAACATGCCATGTGATGTAGACTGATGCTTCCAGATTTCACAGAAAGGAATGATTTTGCAGGTGATGTGAAGAGAAAGAAGGATTGCACAGGTTGAAAGGTTCTCCCATTGCCTCCGGTGAAGAGGTCTGTTCCAGTTCCTGCTGGGAGGCTCCTGGCAGGTAGGGGTCCACAGCCAGATCCCCAGTTTGCTGGTTCTGTCACTGGATAGTTGGATGTGCAGGCAGCCTGAATTGGGATCAGGAAGCCCTGGTCTGTATAGACTTGCTGCTTTCCATGGGTGTTGTTTGATACCAGACATCCCTTCCATCTTTGGCCTCCATGTCTGTGCTTCCATGATGGCTGGATGGGTTGCCTATCATCCAGAGGACTTTAAGATTTGATTGTCTTCCCTGTTGGCTTTCTCTCACCCTGGTTGGTGTCTCTGCTTCCATTAGTTCTCCTTAACTTTCCTTTTCCAGATTTTATCCTCATGGCGCAGGGCATTCACATGCATGCCTCCAGGATCCAGTGGGGCCTGGTGATGTGCCTTCTGTGCTTTTTTGGTACCTTCGCAGCAGAGTTCAGGCACTACAGATTTGAAATTGTTTGCTCTGAGTACCAGGAGAACTTTCTGAGCTTCTCTGAAAGCCTATCGGAAGCCTCTGAGTACCAGACAGATCAAGTGTAGCTGGTGTTCTGATGGGGGGAGTGGGGTAGGTGTGGTCTCATGGGTTAAACATGACCTCATTTGCACTTCTTTGAGTTTATTTTCTGTGCAATCATGATCGTATTGCCAAAGGCCTCTGAGGGTGGCTGTTGTGTTAGGAGCCACACAGCTGTCTGCTGGAAGAGGAGTGGATCCTTCTCGGTGGCAGCATGAGAGAGCACAAGCTATTTAGTCTGCTACCAATTACTCTTTGTGAGTGACTGTGTCATGCTGCTCAAAACATTCAACAGCCAGTCCTCATGATGCCCCTCCAGGACAAGGCATTCCTCAGCCTGTTCTGCAGAGGAAGAGGTGAAGAAAATCGATTTCTCTGGACAGCAGGATTCTCCAGGAGTTGCTGTTTCCCATGTCATCAGACTGCAACTTTTGTTTCTTATGTTTTCTTTGCTGCCAACTTGTGTAACTTGGTTGGGTGAGAAAGAATGGCTGTTTCTTCTGGACTTGGAATTGGGCAGTGGAAGACCTCAGCTGGCTGGCTTTTATGGTGAGTAGGCAGGCATTTTGTCCAGCCTGGAAGCTGGGCTTCAGAGAAACTGCTGTGCAGGAAGCAAGACTTGGCCAATGCTGCCTTCTAGCTGGGCAGGCCATCCTCAGGCCAGAGGAGATGGCACAGTGGGGTGCTGTGCTTGGCTTCGTGTTTCAGACTCAGTGGTGGGTACTGGTGGAAGTAAAGCGCTGAATTAAGATGGGAATGCCTGTGAGCTCTGAAGATGACCCAGAAAAGGCTGCTTTTTGTAAGTGTGTAGTGCTTCTACCACATATCATCTGTGATATTTCAAGTTTTTGGTTTTGTTTTTATTCACCAAGAGGGAAAACATTGCGTTAACAACACTGGATTCACCTGTAATGAGAACAGGACCATTGCAGGTTCTAGGCATAGCATTTGAAAACCTGACTTTGGGAAGGCTGCTGTATTGGCTGTGCAGGGGAGCAATGGGAGTTGCTTCTCATGAACATAGCTGTTTTCCCTCCATGAGCCAAGCTCAGCTTAGGACTGGATCTTGTCTGAGCTGTAGGAAAATAAGCAGAAATTAAAATGGTGACAGGTGTTTGAAAGGGAGCTCTATACCACATATGTATGGCATTTCTAGCAGAGAGGGGAAAAAGCACAAGGGCATTAGTCTTCTGCAGTAGGCCAAAGGCCTCTCCCGAGAGGCAGTTGAGAAAAACTTGTGTCAAAACTAGTGTAAGCAGAAAGCTTTCAGCCGGCCTCTTCATCTTCTGAGGGCCAAAACTTGTTCTCGTGCAGCTGTGTTATAAATCCAGAGCATCTCCAGCCAACAGAGTTGTTGCACTGCTGAGGGCCTCCTCCTTGTAGCTGTGTCCTTAGTGGGAAGCTTTCCTGGAAGGATGTGCAGAAGGTGGCCCAAGGGCACCCAGCAGCCTGGCTGCAGAGCTCTTCCTGGGCAAGGGCAGGAGGGGATGGAGAAGATGCAGGTGGGAATCCTCTTACATGGGCACACACACTCAGTGTATATGGAGCACAAAACAGAGATTTGTTTTAAGGGTGTTTTACTGTAAATAATCCACTGTGACTTTTTTTTTTAAATCCATTAATACTTTATCATTTCATATTTTGTAATTTTATCAGAGGAACAAAAAGATTGTCTGTTGTTTTCTTTTTTCTCTCCTTTTCCTATATGCAATCCAAAGTGAACTTCAGGTTTTTAGTGATAACTGTACATTTCTTAAAGTATTTCTAACAGCACATTTCAGTACAACTAAACTACAGCTGATACACACTGAAACACGACCACTAAATAAAGTGCTTTTATGGAGAAAGTGAGTTTTATTTTTGTCCCCTACCCAAAGATTGCTTTCTGATGGCAAAGACAAAACAGAAGTTGAGTATTTACAGTGTCATGATTACAGTTAATCCCTTAAGGAAGCCAGGGACTATTCAGCCATGCAGATACACTTACTGCCAGTGTGCTAATTAGCAGGCTCTTTCTAAGAGGAGGATCACACTACACAGCCCAGAAGGGCATCCAGACTAGCTGCCTTACCTGCTACCATCGAAGATTTAGAAGAGCAATGCTGGCATTAGGTGGTTTCCTCCCAGAATGCCTGTCTTTTGCTTGTTCTTTACACAGCAACCTCCATCAACAGGAGCAGCTGTAGGTGCAGATCAGAGCCCAGGAAGGCACCACATGCATTAGTAATACATTTCGGATGTCCCTGAGAGAAAGCTCAAGCACAGCCACACAGAAGTAGCAAGTGACACCCATACAGAAGTGCCAGTGGCAGTGAACTGGGGTTTCAGACTGCCTCTACTATTGCTAGGTATAACCTAGCTGTGGCTCTCACTCCTGCACCTCCACTGAGCTCTTACTAAAAACTGTAAGATGATTGAGAAGGTAATGCAGCTTCCTTGGCAAGACAGGATTGCTTTAAGGAAAGGATCAGGGAGGGTGAAAGCAGGAAACCAAAGTGCTCATAGGTTTAAAAGAAACAAAAGAGATTTGCCTTTAGGTGCTGGGATCACTGGTGATAAGGCAGGAAGGCTAAATGGGATGGAGTGAACACAATGAAAGCAAATATGTGGTTTTTATTTCTGCATTAGGAAAAGCTCCATGACCATCTGATACAAACTGGCACAATTTTGGTACGGTGGACAAAAATGTCAGGGTTTTCAATCTCATCAAACACAGCAGGATGTCCCCTTCAGGAGCAGTTGTTTGTCAAGGTTTGCTCACAGCTGACCAGTGCTCTGAACACGTGACAGGGTGATGTTTGCTACTGTGAAGGAGCACCACAAGTTAGTGCTAAGGGAGATACTTCAGAAACATGGTCAAGCAGCCAGTAGGATCCTATATCCCAGCACCATGAGGCAGCAGTGAGGTGGATCTAGAAGTTAATTTTTAAAGCTATATTTATACATACTCTATTTCATTCTTGTAGGCTGGCTGTATAGCTCTATAAACTCTTGTCCTGTTTCGTACCTACACCTGCTCTGAATGTAGCCAAGACTGGTCTGAAGAACTTGGCTGCAGGAAGGGCTAGCTTTTTCTGTGGCAGCCCAAACCTACTGTACTATAGCCCACAGCTGGCATTTTCCTTTGGCATCCTAACCCGCCTTTGAAAGCTCTGCCTTAGCCATCAGCCCTGGCTGCAGAGAAAAGCTCATATGCTCCCATGGTCCCTAGAGGTCTCTGGAACAAGGGGACATACACCTTGTTTGCAGATTGCTTCTACAAATGACAGAGCTTCTCCTGCAGCGTCTCAGCACCAGATTTCAATGGGTGAGTTTGAAGAAAGCATCCCCTGAACTAATTGGGAAAAGGGAGGAACAGCAGGATTCATGGTGCTGCTCCTCACCCTGTTCCCAGCTCCAGCCAGCTGCTGCAGGCCTCTGTCCTGCTGCACAATGGACCTCACACCATACTCTCCATCCATACCTGCCTGCACTAGTCGCGGGTCCAAGACACGATGTGGGTTTGGTTTAAAATCTGATTATGGACAAAATTACCTAACATTACACAAGGACAATTCAGGTGAAGCAGAGTCTTTTGTGCATGCACCACTTCCCCTAGGTGGAGGAAGGCAGGAAAAGTTCAGTGAAAGATGAGATGAGGCTGTAATACGATTTCTCATCATCTGTCAGTCCTGCATTGCCTGGTCTGATCACCACAGCCACGTGAGTATCCGCTTCCTCAGCTGCGTTGGCTTCTGAAACAGAGGTAGGGAGAGTGATGAGATGTGTTTACCGAGCTTTCCACCTGAGGTCTTTATGGTTTGAAGATGCCTCAAAACACTGAAGTGCTTTTAAAGGCCAAGGCTGAGAAAGCAGCATTTGCACTGCAGGGCTCTAGAGAAGAACCAGCTCCCAGCTGACCTGCTGTGACAGCTGTAGCTGCTGTGTAATGTGAGTGGACAGGAGCTGGCTGCCTTGTGATGGTAGCTGATGGCTGTTCAAGGCACTATCAGGCAGCACACACCAGCAGCTCAGTTCCTGTCATGAAGAAGCTGGGCCATGGCATTAGTGAGTTCCAACACCCTCACCCCACCCCTGCTGAGGGCCACCTTTCACAAGCCTCCTTCAGTCCCTGAGCACAGCAAGAGGCCACGGGAAGGAAAGGGAAGTAACTGCAGCTCTCTCCAGCTCTGCTGGAGGCTGGGGAGGAGATAAGGGCTAATTCCTGGGGATGGAGCTGGCTTAGACTGAGATCACAATCCAGTGCCATTTGTGTCAGAAAGATGTTTCCAGCAAAGGCAAGAACTTAAACCAGGTTCCTAAGCTTCGTTTTCCAGGGGTCAAGTCCTAGTGACCAGGAACAATGTCTTCCTGCTGCTGAACACAACCTAATGGTAAGTGGCATTAAGAACCAGGCATCATATGTGCCACACAGCGGACATTGTTCCCTTGAGTACAGGTTGTGAAAACCACTGACCCTGTTTGTAAGTGGGGCAAGCCAACTGCTTCAGCAAATGCTCCGCTTTAACAGTGACTCCTTGCTTGCTGGTGCAAGGGCAGGTTTTCTGCTTGACCTATTTTCTCTCAGTGCAGTGCTGCTCACAGATACCCCAACTGCTGTGCGAGAGCCTGGATGTGTAAGGAAGGAGCATGACAGCAGCTACGGGGATGCCACTGAAGCAAGGTGGTCTGCAGCACTTCTGAGGTGCTCGTGAAAAGTCTGGAGGACAGCAGAACTGTCAGGACACCTACCTCGAGGGACATCCGTCAGGAAGAGGATATTGTTGGTGGCGCACCCAATACTGGCAGCAATCCTTCTGTAGCTCTCACTTTCTACCTTGGGGCCTATTTTGGTATCAAAGTGGCCATCAAAGAGCTGAAAGAGAGAAAAGCAAAGGCACTTGCTGAGTGCCACCTGAAGAGCAGGGCTAAACCTCACTCCTGAGTGAGAGGTTCCCTTTCTACCACAGTAACAGGGGATGATGTAGCATACTGAACTGGCTGAACTCTTGCAGGTCAAACTCATTGCCCCACCTTCCTGTACCAGGAAGTTATCCATGCAATGTTACAGTAAGAGAAGTGCTCTGCAGAGGGAGAAGCTGTAAGGAAGGTGATAAAGTTATCTACCTCTAGGATATCACCTTCTGTAGAATAGCCGAACAGAAGCTTCTGGGCTTCAATGCTGCCCGAGGAGTAGATGTAGACCTTCATCCCGGCTTCCCGCCACTTCCGGATAGCTGGAACCACATCCTCAAAGATTCTGGAGCAAAACAGGGCAGGAGGTAAGGGTAAACCCAGAGGTACCCAGAGGGATACCTTTATCCAGTTGCTCTGATAACTGTCCCATTAGTTTGTAAAGGGACTTCATTCTCAACCTGCTCAAGACTCCTGCAGCTGGGGAGTGTATTTCAAGCAGCAGGTGAAATAGTCTTAGCTCCAGCCAACTGAGCAGCACATTGACTGCTATGCAAACAGCAGTTCTGATTCATTTCAGACATTTGGCAGGAGCTTCTCCAGCCCCTTCAATTTATAGAGGCGAGTAAAGGTTGGGGAAAATGGTATCCCACTGCTTTTCTCTGCAAGGGAGGAATAAGGGGAGGAGGCAGAGAAAATAGGCTCTTGTATCTTGAGCCTCACCTGCTTGCAAGTTACAAAGGCTTCCTGTTGGTAAGAACTATGGCCATAAGCTGCATCCATATGGGGCAAACCTAACCCACAGATTCAGGCTCTGTCCATGCAGAGGGAGGAGCTGAGAGAAGGTTGCAGTGGAGGAGCTAAATTGAGTGGCACTGTATGAACTGTTTGAATGCAAACAACAGCTTGGGAAAGGAGCATCCCTCTAAGGGATTGAGAACAGAGCTGTTCTATTCAGCAGCTTGGTCAGGTTGTACAGCACTAGGCCATATGTGTCCCTGGCTTAACTGCAAAGGGCAAAAAAGCTCCTGTTCACTAGGCAGCAGCATCCTTCTTATTCTTCTGGCCTTGCAGAGTGCTGGGAAGGCAAGATACAAGTATAGCAACGGGCTGATGAGTCTCAAAAATGTGAGCTCCATCTAACTCCTGGGGAATAGCTGCCCAAAGACAAGCCCAGCAGTCAGGAACAAAGCTGTGACACAGAGAAGGACGACCAAAGCCAAGGTAACTGTTGTGTAAATGCTAATGGACGTATCTGTCTGTTTCCTCATACTCTTCTCATTTATACCATGAAAGCTCTCCAGTGCTGCACTTACAGTATGTAAAAAGCTCTTTGTATGCAAAGGACATTTACGAGATGATACATGTACTGGGGGTAAGTGAAAGCTTGAGAATGCTCAAGAAGGGCAAAGTGGGGCTGATAGGAAGTCCCTCAGTAATACACTTGATGGTTGATAAGGAAAGGCCACAAACAGCCTTGGAAGGATAGGGAGGGGGTTTGAGTTTGATATGGCAGAAGGATGAAAAGAGGAGCTGGAGGAGACATGATACCCAGGGAACCATTTTCACCTCAGTCCAAATGGCAGCCTTTCTACCTGCATTGCACAGCTCTGTGCAGTCACTTTGGGTACTGCCTTAAAAAGAGGATCTGAGCACTTGAAGGGCTCTAATTAGATGCAAAAGGAATGAGTTTTGCAGACTTGTAGCAATCAGCTGGCCCTTTCTTCATCCTCAGTTTCTTGGTCATCTGCTCAGAGCCTTGTTATGTTATGTATTAAAAAAGAGTTAATTTTTTTCATAGTTATTTATCAAATGTCTCTGGTGTCAGCTGAAACTATTTGTTGTACAACACCTGCAGAAACTCCCACTCACCCTCATGTCTTCATATGCTGAGTTGAGCACCTGGATTTCAGACACCAATGTGCCAGCTATAGTTGAGCAAGAGGGAGACTTTAAAGATCTCACTGCTTGGATGCTGCCAAGCAGCAAAGCTAGCTCCGCAGTTTTTGGGCCACTATAAGACAATTAGCCCTGCTGTTTAAAAGCCACCCAACAGGATAGCTGTCCCTCTTGACTTGCTTTTGGGTTTTGTTGCTTTCTCTCATGGATGTTTACATTTTCTGTGAGCTTCTTCTTCTTCCTCATTCTTCCTTTGGCAAAACACTTTGTGAACTTCAGCGTCTGGTTTACTTCCTTAGGAACTTGAAATGGATAGTTTAACCAAGCATCTCTCAACCTAAATAAGAAAGGCTTAACTCCAGTTGTCCCTACTTATGCACCCTTGTGATGTGGCTGAAACATACAGAGCAGCCTGAAGATAAACAGAAGTGGAAAGGCAGGAAACACATGGGTAAAAGACAGAGCACGAGAAAATAACAGACGGGACCTGACCCTGCAACCCTGGCTTTTTTAGGCTTGTTCCAAAATGTGAGTGCAATTCAGGGATATCACATGCAAGACGGAGAACTGCAAGAAGGTCATACTTGTGCCTCAGTCTCCTCCTTTACGAAGAGATCTCTGTATAGAAATATTGAGACATTTTCTGAATTCCTAATGCAGAAGACAGCTGTCCCAGACTAATGTTCTGGTGGTTGTAGAAGCAGAATTGCCCATGTCATGCCCTCAATAGCTTGTTCTGTTTCTCAGGCCCTATCTCCTTTACACACATCACACAGGTGGCTGGAGAACTGGCTGTTCCCCAGCATGTACCTGCCAATTATTCCTTAAGGAGAAACATTCTCACCCACTTGTAAATCTTCCCAGTAGGGACTGAGACAACTTGGTCAGTCCCAAGGTTACTGTAAGCTTTGGGCTGCCTAAGATCCAAAAACTGGATTAGTGTTCATTGCATGATCAAGTCTGAAATGAAGTGCCAAATGTATTGGCTTCTCCACTGAGGTGGTAATTCTTATGCAGCTATTCTGTTAACAGACATCTAGCGTAGATGCACCCTACTCCTGCCCCAGGGAAAGGATCAGACAATTACTTACTCTCCTTTGACAAGCCCAGTTGCATAGGCTGCCCTCCACATGTGCCCCTGAAGCTGCTTCAGTGCTGTGGTCTTCCTGTCCATAGACATCTGCCAGTGCACGTTGTCTACGACTGCCTGGATGACCCGCTCCAGCTCCTCTTCCCCACTTCCGCTCTCCAAAGGGATTGGCACGGCTCCATCCAAGCTAGAGTCCTCCTGAGCCTGGAAATCATCCATGATAAAAAGAGGTGAGGGAAGAGATGGAGCAATCTCATTACCTCAGTTCAAGAAAGGGGTCTGACACCTGCATCAATGCCCCTCAGTGCAGGACACGGCTTGAACTGCTCTTCACATGAAGGGTTAACAACATTGTTTGAATGCTTTTCTCAATAGGAAACTCAGACCTCCGCAATGTCTAGAAATACTTGCCTGGACTGTACTTTCTAAACCCAACAATTAGCACTACTGTAGCTGTATTACTGCAAATAATAATGAGAATTATACTTAAGTATTTAATTACTGAAATTAAGGCAAAGAAGCAAATGCACCTGTTGGCTTCAGACAGCCCCCAGTCTCAAATTGATGCCATGTCCCTGTACAGAGGGAGGATATGCTGTTCTGTGCAGGACAAGTACTCTGCCATCCCTCCCTGCCGCTTCCTAACCAGGCACCTGAAAGCCACAGGCAGCAAATTCAGTAAGAGAAGGGCACAGTGCAGGCACACAGCTGAAAAGCCATGGTTTGATGCCCACTCTCAAAGGCTGTGAAGACCAAGGCAGGCATCCGAGCTGTTGCCTACCAAGCACCAGACCTTACCTAAGCACAACCCCAAAGAGAAGCACAAACTCCTGTTGGGTGAGTGGGGGAGTCTGAGTGATCTGAAGTCTGAGGCATGCTGTGAAGCCCCAGAAAGACACAGTACAGCTGTTACTGGACCTGTTTCCTCAGAAGTCCGACGTCCCGCTGGCACTCCTCCTCCTCCCAGTGAGCACGCAAATACTCCTTCACGTTGTCCTTGATGTAAGGGAACAAGGTCTCCTAGCGGCACACAAGAAAAACAGGCAGCTCCTTTAACCTGGCAGAGGTAAGGATGACTTGCTTTTGAAGCAACTGTTTGTACATGCTGGTGTGTACGGTTACTTTTCCCTGCATGAGCTTCCACTACAGTAC
Organism: Psittacus erithacus; assembly: GCA_009867235.2. NCBI lineage: Eukaryota > Metazoa > Chordata > Aves > Psittaciformes > Psittacidae > Psittacus > Psittacus erithacus. The sequence continues at coordinate 20,765 of WYDI02141671.1, read as the reverse complement.
TGCAAGGGTGTCTGCCCATTGCAGGTGAGAGGCAGCCTTAAGCAAAGATTAGTGCAGGTGGATTTCTTGCACAAATGCTTATGCAGCTGTAGCTTTTACATCCCGGAATGGAAAGGTGGGTGACAACTTCTCCTGAGCTTGCCTAAAACCATGTCTTAAATAGGCAGACACAACCCCCAAGCTCCCATCAGCTGAGGAGTACAAGGCTGGCTGTGTATATACTCTGTAACTTATATTACAGTACTTTTAATGGGGCACCCGTCCTAACAAAGGCTGTTCTGAAAACGTGCCTCAACTTCTCACAAGGGTTAGAGAACCTTTTCCAAAGGAAAAATCTAGTCCAGTAACACTGAGCTCCACTGGACACTCTTGTAAATGAAATGAAATGGGGTTAGGGAAAAGTGCCACAGGAGAATTACAGACCTTCCTGGAGATCCCCAGAGCACCCAGAAATAACTACAAATTGCTCTCATTAGTAGTGTTTCACAACTAAGAAGCCACGATGGCATCTCTTGGTGTGGGAAGAGACTCAGGACAAGGGGAGGGGCTGGGAGCTCCTTCCTTCAGGTATAAAACCATGCGTTTCCTAACTGGGAAAAATCTGGGATGAGGAGGAAATGGGAGGAAACTAACCTGAGCTCACCTCTCCTCAGAAAATGATCAGGGTTGCCTTTCTCCTCACTATATGTCAGCTTTCATTTGTTAACGAATTAAGAAAATGGTGGTCCTGAGAGTGTGATGTGGTGGCAGAATTGTAGGATTTTCTATTACTCTAATGTTGTGTTTTCCATGTTGTATATTTAAAAATTAATGTAAATTTAGGAGAAAGGAAAATCTCTTAAATCCCAGAAAATGACCACAGCCCTGTAATACCCCCAGTTACTCCCTCACTTTCTTTACTTGAGCTTAGTTGCTTTCAAACTACTTTTTAAATCTCAGAGGGCTCCTTAGTGGCATCCAGCCCCAGCTGTGGCTGCCTCAACACAGTTTGGCAAGATGAAGAAACACCCACAAGCAAGCACAGCTTGACACCTCCCCCCCCCCAAGCCTTTGCAACTGCCCACAGCAATATTACAACCAGTATACAAAGGGCTGCATTTTTGCTATCAGTAGAACTGCAGGTAGGACACTGTAATGAGCGCTTGCAGGATTTCAAGCAACACGCAAAGTTCACTCACAGTTCTGCTCTTTTACACGAGATACAGCAAATCCCAGGGGATGCTTCTTATCGCATTACATCTCTCCCTGGACATCTACTCTGCCGGGAGGACCCAGCAAAAGAGAAAACTAGGGGCCATGAAATATTCTCTTTCCTGCTATGTTTTCTCAATACATCCATCAGCTGGCTCATTCTATTTCCTTACTTTGCATATTCATAATTCTGACACTAAAGAAAGGATTAAATACAATCCTTTAATATTAAGAAATAAAATGCCTGCAGAACCAGCAGTGGAACTTTTAAACAGAAATAGAAATTGTGGAGGTTAACTGAAAGTCCAAGTGAAATAACTTGTTTCGAGCATCTTCAGGATACCCAGCAAACTGAGTTTTACTGAGAACTATAACTCATTTGGCCTTCCTGCAACAGAAAGACTTCGGGTAGGAAACCAGCTCAGGCTTACTGTGTGTATCTACGCAACAGCAAAATGGATTCAAGGTGGATACATGTAAACAACTCTGTGGCTCCATTAGATGTCTAGTAGGAAATCTGAGCTGTTCAAACTTTAAATTGAAAGATATTGAGGAAAGAGGAGGCAGCTGTAATGCCATCTAGACCTGAAGTTTCAAGAGCACTGGAAGCACATGGACAGGAAAGACATCGGTCATGTTGTTCATCTGTTAAACTGATAGCACAAACACCTTGAAAATCTGGCAAAAGCCTACACCCCTCTGTGCATTATGTGGGTCAAAAGAACCTCCATGAACTACCAGCAAAAAAAGATCCACCAAAAGCTGTAATGCCTCATGAGAAATACAGAGTTGTGGTTGCAGCAAGGATAATGCCGTTTAGTGTCTTAAATATGAGCAAATTGCTCCCTCCTGTGAAGCAGATGAGCGTGGCTGGGGACCAAAGCCTCTTGGAGAGGAAGAACCTGCAACGGCTGGAGAACTGAGAATTTCAGTAGCATGTTCACAGCGTCTGTCCTGATGCCTCCAGCTGGCCTCTCGCAGGCTTCCAGGCCCCTGGCTTCTGCACCTCACCCAGCATTTTCAATAGTTTCAAGCCTTCTCCTAGGCAGAAGCAGCCATTCACACATACTGTAAGCACAATCCTTCTCATGTACACCTGATGCTGGGCTACCCTCCCCCTGTGCTGGTCCTGTGCATGCGGGAGGAAGGACACACATCTGTGGTGACACTAAAGGGATGTGACTGTATCACGCTTTTGAAGGGAAAAGGCAGCGGATGGATAACCAGACAGTACTTCAAGCTGAAAGCTCGGGTGAGGTGCTGCAGCTCCAGCCATCAGAGCAAGTGATGCTCTAGGGCTTTTCCTAAATGAGACTGAGAGCACACCGACTGCCCTATATCCACCAAAAAAACCCACCACATTTTACTAAACGGCGCGGTCCCCTGTTTCCCTGCCCCCAGAAGCGGCATGCAATGGGTATAACGAGGCACATTTTCTCGTTGAGCATTATTCAGAAAACACCGCAAAAGTGTGACGGTTTCACGCTACCGTCGTGAGCTCAGACCAGCCTTCCACAGCCCCCGGAGAGGCGTCTCCCCGCCGTGGGGGGCCGTGAAGGGCACAATAACCAGAGGCTGCCCTCCGCGCCGCCGGGGCTCACCTGGACGAAGGCGATGGGGGTGGTGGTGCCCTCGATGTCCAGCAGGATGGCGCGCACCTCCGCCGGCACCGGCAGCACACCCATGGCGGCAGCGGCAGCACGTGGGGCGCACCGGGGATGCGCGGCGGAGGCCGGCGCCCCGCCCTGCGGCTGCGCGGGAGGCTGGGCCGAGCCAGGCCGCGCCGAACCGACCCGCCGCGGGTCGTGAGAGCGCGGCGACGGCGGGGCTTCGGTAGCAGGGAGTGCTCCGCCCTCGGAGCGCCCGCCCCGCCCCGCCCTGCCGCCTTCTGAACAGGCTTGCTAGGTTGCACGTTGCTGTCCCCCCCACCTTCCAGCCCCTTGGCCGCCTAAGCAGCTACCGGCGCCTCTACCCAGGGGAGCCTGGAGCCGCAGAGGGGCGAGACGGGTAGCGCTCCGCTCCCCACGGCAGCGCACGGTTGTACCGGCGCCACGCCCGGGGCTGCCGGTGATGCGGCGGAGGGGGGGGGAGCCCAGCCCCCGATGGCCGGTGGGTGTTGCAGCCCCACCGGAAGCCGCCGGAGGCGCTGCGGCGCCGGACGAGAGGGAGGCGCTGATTGGTTGCTGGGGCGCCTATATAAAGGCGGCGCAGGCGGCGCCCGGATCTTTTCCGCCGCCATTTTCTGTTGCGCGCGGGTCTCCGCTGTCTCCGCCACCCGCCTGAGGAGCTCCGCCGCTCTCGCCCCGCCATGGAGGACGCGACCGAGATGAGCAGCGGCCAGGAGGAGTTCGCCGAGGGCTCCAAGATCAACGCGAGCAAGAACCAGCAGGATGACGGGTGAGGCTGGGGGGAGGGTTGCGCCTCCATTTCCCTCGCCCGCCCTCTTGGGCCGCACGGGGTGGGGGGGCGGGAGGTGGCTTGAGGGAACTGGGAGGTGGGGGGGAGCGGGGCGGGGCCTCCCTCTTCCCACGCCAATGGCCGCGCCCGCCTTTGTGTCCCGAGCGTCTGACCCAGTTTCCGTGGGGCGAGGAGGGGGGGCTGCCAATCAGGGCGCGTGACGTCACTGCCAGCCTATGGGGGCGTGCGCTTCTGGCGGGCTCGGGGCGGGGAGGGACGCGTAGATCCGGCCCACTTGTAGCGGCGCGGCCGGGCCGGAGCAGCCGCTACCGCCGGGAGCCGCTTGCGGTGCCTGATGCCGCAAAGGCATCCGGATCGCCTTTGGCTTGCGGCGGCCACGAGTCGACTTGCTCCATACTTGCGTTTGCACCCAGGTGCGTGTGTGTGTGTGTGTGT
>WYDI02141671.1:5000-16621 GCA_009867235.2 Psittacus erithacus | reverse complement strand
CTTTGGCTTGCGGCGGCCACGAGTCGACTTGCTCCATACTTGCGTTTGCACCCAGGTGCGTGTGTGTGTGTGTGTGTGTGTGTGTGTGTGTGTCCGTGCAAACACGTACACGTGTATTTATGTGTATGTATTTCCTGCGTTTCAGGAAAATGTTTATTGGAGGCCTCAGCTGGGACACGAGCAAGAAAGACTTGACAGAGTATCTCTCTCGTTTTGGCGAGGTTGTGGATTGTACGATTAAAACGGACCCGGTCACTGGGAGGTCGAGGGGGTTTGGGTTTGTGCTCTTCAAGGACGCTGCCAGTGTGGAGAAGGTGCGTGTATTTCTTGTGGGTCGACGGCACACAGCGTGCTTCTGTCACTGTAGTAATCTGACTCTTGTCTCCTTGTGTGTTGCTTAGGTGTTGGAACTGAAGGAACACAAACTGGATGGGAAGTTAATAGATCCTAAAAGGGCAAAAGCCTTAAAAGGGAAGGAGCCACCAAAAAAAGTGTTCGTTGGTGGGTTGAGTCCAGAGACATCTGAAGAACAGATAAAGGAGTACTTTGGTGCTTTTGGCGAGGTATGGTATAATGACATAAAATATAAGAACAGTTCTGGTTTTTAAGTGCAGTTGTTTAAGACAGAAGAATTTATGATGAAGGAGTTGGCTCAGGCTTACACAGAACTAGGGTTTATTGCAACTATATGCACGTTAATGATTCCATAGTGTTGTGGTGGACTGATTCAAAGCTGTCAGCATAGCCCCTACCAAATGGTTCTGGTAGCATAAAAAGTTGCTTACAGATTTCATGCATTTTTTTGACTTTTAATTTCAGATTGAAAACATTGAGCTTCCCATGGACACAAAAACAAATGAAAGGAGAGGCTTCTGTTTTATCACGTACACAGATGAAGAGCCAGTAAAGAAGCTGTTAGAGAGCAGATACCATCAAATTGGTTCAGGCAAGGTATGGGAGCTGTCATTCTTAGCATGTGAAATGCTGTAGGCTTCCTTGAAAGTAACGCACATAATGGTCTTTACATTCTTCGTGAGTTAAAGAATTTCTGTTTTTACAGTGTGAGATCAAAGTAGCACAGCCCAAAGAGGTATACAGGCAACAGCAGCAGCAGCAGAAGGGAGGAAAGAGCAATACAGCTGGTGGACGAGGAGGCGGAAGGGGGCGTGGACGAGGTGAGCATTTTGGATGTTGAAATTAATGTAAATCTGTGTGTGTACCAAACACTGAGGTGTTTGTAGATAGTTCAGAGTTCAGATGCATGGAGATTTCATGTTTAAACTCAATGTGGAAAGCAGCCTGTTAGTAAATGGTATTTTGGTGGCTGTGATTTTGGAAGCTCAAGAAACTCTTCCTGCTCTATTTGCATTCAAGTAGTGAAGTGGCAAGCTGGAGGTAGGGTGCTTTTGTATAACCACAATTGACAGCATAGTTAAGTGGATAATGCAGTTGTCTTTTCACATGAAGGGATATGGTGATAGTTGGATTATGAGTGAGAAACCATGACCTGATTGCTGAAGAGGAAGACAGTTGCTTTGCTGTGCCTTGCAAATAGATGAGGAGCAATCACCTGTTTTTTTATAGGTTAATACATCTCAGTATTAAAGTCAAGTAGTCACAGCCAACATGATATAGTAAAGTTGGTCCTGTGGTATAACTTGGTTTTCAGGCAATTAAGGATCCAAAATGGAAGTTAAAACAGTAGGAGCTGCTGTAATGCATGCCTTCAGTGTTGTTTTGTTTTTATCGGCTGCTCTGTGAGCAGGACTGCCTGCTGTCTGTCTCTAATGTTGTGAGTGAAAAGATCTTACAACCTATCTCATATCCAAATGAGATGCCTCAGTTCTCCTTAGAAAATTATTTTTCTTGGGGGAAGAGTAAGAAGATTCTTCCAGGTACTAATTTTGGCATAGAAAAAGTGCCATAGAAAGTTAGATGAAGTGGCATAGCACAGAGTGAAATGTAAGTTCTGTCACTTATAAATGTTATACTTTGCTTCAGGTCAGGGACAAAACTGGAATCAAGGATTTAATAACTACTATGATCAAGGATACGGGAACTACAATAGTGCTTACAGTGATCAAAGCTACAGTGGCTATGGAGGCTATGACTACTCCGGGTACAACTATCCCAATTACGGATATGGGCCAGGATACACAGATTACAGTGGTAAGTGGTTTTGATCTCATTCGAGATAATAGCATGCATTTTTAAACAGGTGCCTTTTAGTAACTTGTTCTGTTACGCCTCTTACTAACATGACTCTGAAGAGCAGCCCTCTCGACATACTGTATGGAACAATCTCATTCAGAGTGTTGGGCATTAATGCTTCTTTATTGTTTCTTTTTTCGCCCCAATGTTATCTACAGGTCAGCAAAGCACATATGGAAAGGCATCCCGTGGTGGCGGCAATCACCAAAATAACTACCAGCCGTACTGAAGCAGTGTTTAGTACTTGAGGAAACAGGTGTGTACATAAATGCAAGGTTTACACTGAGTATGTCTAATCTAATTTAAAGATCAATAGACAAATGAAAAGTAAAAACCTTGCATAGCATGACTTTAAGCTTTTTTTAACTTAAAAAAATACACTTTCTTTTTTAAAGCCAGCTTTGCCTACAGTGTCTATAGATCTTTAACTTTGTAAAAATGTGACTTATCTTCTCTAGTACTTCAGAAAAACATAAGAGTTTTTCTGTTTTTGCGTTGTGTACCAGGTGGTCTAGAGGAATAATTAAACTTATTAAAGTATTAACAGGTAAAGTACTGAAATGGGTACAACTTAAGGAAAACAAGAATGTTGTCTTCTAACTCTGACATTATACCTTGTTTGTACCCGCCAGCGGGAACTTCATTGCAGGCCGTGTGTCACCCTGACCACGTCTATCTCTGGGGTCGCACGTTGCAGGCAGAGCGCAAGGCATACACCAGAAAACGCTGTCCTGTGGTATGGTCTCTTCCAACTTCATGTACCAGCGTAAAGATTAAAGTGGAAAACTTCAGACTTTGGCTTCTTTTTTTAATCTTTTTGGAGATTAAGTGTCTTTAACTTAAATGGTTTTTTACAGGAGTTAAAGTACATAAATGCCTTTACAGCTTAATCATTTGGTCTTCTGTTTAGTGTTGTATTTCAATTGTGGAACCTCATTTTAAAGTGTGCATTCTTTAAGATTTAATGCTTGCTTTTTTCTTTTTATAGCTAATAGTGAAATCTGCAAACCAAAACGAACTTTTAAATCTGGAAAAACATTAAAGATCATATGCGTGTGGACTGTTTGAACTAAATTGACCTGATCTGCGTTTGCACAGCAGTCATTTAGATGGACAAATAATTGAAACCCTTTTGTCACTGTTTTTACGGTGGGGGAAAAAACAACAAACTGATCCAGAGCCTGATTAATAAGCCTAAATTGGAGATGTGTTGTTCTGGAGCAGCTTCCTAAATGGGCTGGATGGCTGTATTTGGGAAGATAAATTACTGATGGGTAACAAAACCTATTGCGTTACCTAAATAAATATGTATATGATCTTTAACAATGAAGAAAGGAATATATAGAAGACTTAAAGCAGTTCATGAAAATGGACCTTTTAACGATTCTTGTAGTAACTTGCACAGATCTGACATACATTTTGTCTTAATTTTTAGGTAGAGATACTGCAACAAAGCCATCGTGCAGCGCATCGTGAGTTGAATAGAGGGTGTTCTTCGTGAGAGGAAATGACTATTTTGTAAAAGACTTTTAGTGTCCGACACACAACTGTGTCCAACTGTACATAGTGGCCAGCTAGTTTTCTTTTATGATTTTTACTTTCTTTTTGCCATTCATGTCATGACACAATGTGGGCTTGTGTTTATACAAACTTTTATTTGTATAATTTCATGTTAAAGGGTTCTCTAATAAATGCTTACTTAAGTGAGTGTGTAGTCTCCCTGTTGACTGTCAGCTTACAGTGGTATAAACTGTATTTGTATAGATGGGTAGATACCTTTCTGGAGATCAGAAATGGCTCAAGACAAGAGTTACTCTATATACAGGTAAGTACAACCCACTCCTTTTCCTGACCTGTCTTAAGAAAACATAGTTCCCTTGAGTTAGCATGACTGGCAGAGTTATCTCTTGCCCCCTGCAAAAAAGAGGAGAGAATGGTCTGTGGCACAGTACTGCCAGTTTCATACATGTCAAGGGAGGGATCTATAAACTAGAGCAACACCTTTTTTCTTAGTTTGATAGCACTGCTTGAGAGGGTTGTAGGGTGAGATCATCACCTTTCTAGGCTTTTCAGTCAGGTTCTAGAATACTTAAAGCTGTAACTTCTTCCTTCGTATGTATTCCAATTCCAATGTGATACAAGTTCCTTAATTCTAGGGTTGGCATGTAATTTCAGTACAAATTGGGGTATATTCATTCAAGTTAGATTCTGTATTGGATTCTTCTCAACAGGAATAGAAAACAGGTTTCCCATCTTGAATATGCTAGCAAGCATCATTAACAAAAGCATGAATGAATGCTGGAGAAGGGAAACTGCTTTAACCAGCAGGTTGTCTTCTGAGTAGAACAGCTGACCATAGGTAAGTGAGCATACGTAATCAGACTAAAGCTGAAGGACTGCAGCAATCTGCCTTAACATTGTTTTTTTTTCCTTGGCACGAATGTGTAGGTATGTATCAAAAGTAAACCTTGATTGTTAGAGTGAAAAAAATGTGAGCAGCTAAATCACAGGGGAGGCCAGTCTTGCAAAAGGGAGTACTCGAGGAAGAGATTTCTCTCTTTAAGTTTCCAAACTGATTTTAAGGTTTATTTCTTTATCAGACAGCTGGGTGTTTTATTCTCTTTTGTCATACAGAAGCACTGCGTACCATAACTTTTAGTTTAAGCAGTTAATAGATCTGTGGAGGTTCCTATATTGTTAATTAGATTGGATGAGAAAAGACTTGTTGACATCATTGGTTAACAAATTAAAGCTAGAAGTCACAGCGGTGTGTGACTACTAACTTTTCCGGAGTGTAGCTAGATGCAGAAGCTGCCCTTGCCAACAGTGCTTTACTTTTGTGATTAGGATATGACTTTGCTATTACACTTTTATGTATAAAAGCACTTGTTTAAGAGTCGAGTTTTACTTCAACTTGTGTAAATTTGTGTTTTAAATGTAAAAGTGACTGGTTGTGTGTGTGTGCGTGTGTGTAAAGCTCCATTTCTGTACCTTCAGCCGCCCCTGGGGACGTGCCGGGAGGTGTCTGCAGGCCGGCCCTGCAGGCTCGGGTCCCAGCGGGGCTCGGACAGCCGCGTCGGCCAGGTGTTCTCCGGTAAACGTGCCCATGGTCACCCCATGCCCTGCTCTGCGGCGGGTGTCACCCGAAGAAGAGCCAAAGCGCGGCGTTTGGCTGCCCATTGCCCGCGGGCAAACGGTCCTCAACCGTTTACTCCAACGACCCGGTGCCACCGCCCGTCACTCCCGCCCCGCCGCCGTCTCCCCGTCACGTGACCGCGCCCGCCGCTCTCCTTCCGTCCGCCATTTTAGGTTGTGTCGGTGGCGGCGCCATTAAAAAAAGCGAGCGAAAGGAGGAGGGCTCGGTGCGCTCGTGCCGCGGCCGCGATCGGGGGGCCGGGGCCTCGGCGGGGAAGGGGCCGGCCGGCGAGCGGCTGGGCGGCGCGGTCGCTGGCTGGCTGGCCGGCCGGCCTGCGCGGGTCAGCCGCACCGGCGCCATGTCGGAGCAGCAGTTCGCGACGGACTCGGCGGTGGCGGGCGCCGGAGGCAGCTCGGCAGAGCCCGCGGAGCAGCCTGGGGGGGTGGCGGGGGGCGCCGACGGGGGAGGTGGCGGCGGCGGGATCGAGTCGGAGGGAGCGAAGATCGACGCCAGCAAGAACGAGGAGGATGAGGGGTGAGCCATGGGGGCCCAGCGGCTTTTGTCTCCTTGGCGGAGTCCTGCTGGGGCGGGCGGAGTGTTGCTGCGCCGCTCGGTTCGGCCCGGCCCGGCGGGGCCCCGTTGGCCGGCCTGTTTGTTTACTTGGCGCCCCAGCGACGTCACGTACCGGGCCGGGCTGTCGGGGGCGGGACGCCGGCTGGGCTCGACGGGCGACGCCGGTCGGGCACCCCCATCTTCCGGTGTGCTGGAAGCACCGGGCCGTGAACAGCGGGGAGATGATGTTCCGAGGGCGGAGCGGCTCGGCTGGTAGCTGAAGGCTGTAAACTTAAAGGCGACCCAGCGTGCTTTTGGGAAGTACAGCCGGGTCGGTAGCTGGTTGGCTTTTCAGCATGGCAAGAAATCGGGGGTCATCCCGTATTCAGGGTCAGTTTTGAATTTAGCGGGAGCGGCGCTGTCACAGAGTTCCAAATGCTGCTGTCGAGTGGGGAAAGTGCCTTGCCCCTGTCAGCACACATCCCACTGCAGTTATAGCGGTGGCCATGTCTTTTCTGCAAGTTAACTTGTGGTACATGTGTTAAAGCTGTAAGTCGGTGTAGCTGAATGCTCAGGTTGCATCCACTTAGTATTGCTCTCTGTTGCAAATGTAAACTGTGTGTCAGAGGCGTGAGACACCTTGACTTCTTTGCACCTTAAACTGTTCCTCCTGTGCTCATGAAGCTTGCTTTGAGGAAAATTATTCTAGGTGACAACTTAAGAATGAATCATAGAATAGTTAGGGTTGGAAGAGACCTTAATATCGTCTAGTTCCAGCACCCCTGCCATGGGCAGCTTTTAACCTTCTGAGGGTCTGCCTGATGTTTGGCATGAGGCAGTGTCGCATTCTTACAGCAAGTGAAATTGACATACTATTCCAGTTACAGGACAGGCTGCTGCTGTATGCTGTCTCCTGTCAGACCAGTAAGAAACTCAAGCTTAAGATCTGTTTTTGATCAAGGCAGAAAATAAACTAGATACAGGAACACTAGCTGCTGTGTGCTGTAGAGACTTGATGTAAAACCTTCCCAAGTGTCTGCCTCCCATAATAACCCAGGATGCTGCTGAGAGCAGGGCGAAAACAGGAACATTTTCTCAGTGTTTTGCCAGGGTTAGTGAAAACTTGGAATGTTTTTATTGCTTCTCACCTGTTCTTAATGGCTTTAAGTAGATTTGCGGTTTGCATATTTGTTTTACTTTCTAGGCCCTTGAATACATACCTATTAGAAGGTTTTAATGAGGAAGCCTGTCTTTTTTTGAGTCTACACAGCCTAGAAAAGGTTGTCAGTGGTGCAGCAATTACATGGTAGAATACAGTGACTTGTAGTTTACTTCAGTGAGGTTTTTTGACCTGCCAATTCTTAAGGGTGTTGCTGTACAGGAAACAAAGTGTTTTAACAGACCACTTGGTAGTAGAGGGAAAACAGCATTCTTTGTAGCTGCTGGTTTGGGGTACATTGGTGTGTTTCCTTTGCATTAGGAATTAGAGACAGTGTCTTCAGGAAGAATAGGTAGGTTCACATACCCTCAGATCTCAGTGAGAACTGTGGACTTGGAAATCCACATGTTGGCAGATGCAAGGAGACTTCCTGACTAGCCTGTTAGAGACCAAAGCTACTAGTGGTGTTGTCTGTGCTCTATTTAGCTAAGCCTGAAAGCTTTCTAAGTATGCTGCTGCTGAATTATTCTGGAAAACTACATATGCTGATGTGTCTTATACCAGCCAGACTGTGTTTTGGGAAATGTACGTATTTTACAAGCCTTTGACAGCACTGTGACATTGTACCTTAATTGTTTGTTGTGCTCATGTTTGTGTTGTAACCATAGTTTTGCAGTGGAGCAGTAGTTAGTCAGTTTCATTAGTGAAGCAGTTCATATTTTGCTGCTCTGTAACTGGACTCATGGATGCAGTTACTGCCTGGTCATTAAGAGAATCCTTCAGAGGGCTGGTAGTTTCAGTATTGTGTTCTGTCATGTGCTTAGTGATATGTTAACGGTGATTGATAATAATTATAAAACAAGGTTTGTATGTTAGTGGTTTGTTGATAACTGCAAAGCAGGTGCTCTGTATATCGGGTAGCAAGTGTATGTTCAGTAGTAACGGCTAGAGTATCACTATCCCACGTGTCAGAAGCGCGACGCTGCACCCTCTGTATGCGTTCTGGTTTTCTGCTTAAAAAAAGCCCACAAAACAAATGAGCAAAAAAGAGCCTTAATGATGGAGAGACACAAGGGCACAAAGCATCCTTTGGATTGTTATCTGTACTGGTATGAGGCTGCTAGTTTACCAGTGTGTGGGTCATTTTTTCCATATTGGTCCTGCATACAATGAGACGTCACACGAGAAAGGGCTTTTGGTGCTTTGTTGTCTATAACTAATGGGAAAAGTCTATAAAGGGATGGGAGATCAGTGTTCGTGTTCAATAGACTTCAAGACTTCTTATAGAGACACCTGAAGCTCCTGAACCCCTGCGTCTGCATGGAGGTTGGGTGTATTTGCCAGAAGCTGAATGCTCTTGCAAGAGCACAGTTAATTCATCAGAATTAGTTCACACAAGCAGCTTTTGATTTGAGAGAGTTCGACTTACGAAGTACAGTGAGATTGTACGCAGTTGGTGGAAATACACCTGTGTGTGGAAAGTGGAACAGGTGGAAACATGCTACAGTGGCTTTTTAGGTTTTCTGATAACTCTGTGATTGTGGCATAAGTTGTTACAGTGAAAATGGGCAAAGCTTTGTAGAAAGCATTTTTATAGATCATAATGGATCATAGTTTTTGTTTTGAGCCTGCTGTAAAATCTTATTAGTATTAGAAGAGATCATCTCAAATCTAATCCTCTTTTGAATGGGTGCACAAGCTCTATGCCTGATAACTAGGAATGTTTGATTTGTGTGCATATAGGCTTAATATGTAAATTGTTAAGTGTTTCATCTTGAGACATAGTGGTTCTTGATTTACTTATTTATTTATTATGTGATGGGATGGTCATGATTTGATTTTCAAGCTTCCAGTATGCTTCTGAAAATAGAAGTCATGATCAGAGTTACCTGCTGTACTTGTTTGCACACCAACACCAGTCCTGTGGGAAAATGTTCTTGTGATTATTGGATTATTGTGATTTTATTTGGATTATGCCCAGGTGTTTATATTATGGGTTTGGGTGGAAAGTTGACCATCCAACATTTTGCTTTCTTACTGATTTCTGGGGAAGGGGACTTGATTAAACTTTATTTGTTTTAGTTTTCTAGTATGGGCATATGTCCAGTCCAGACTAGTACATAAATGCTTCTGTTTAACTGCACTGCTTATAAATGTATTCTGCCACTGTTTGTTTCATAAGCAGTTGTGTGGAAGCTCCTCAGATAACTAAATGGAATTAATCTTGTGGTGGGTTAGTAGTGGTGGGATTGCAGGGTAAAATAGTAAAGTATCTTTTTGTCACTCTTTGCAGTTTCTTGGGTTAGCAGTGTTAAGAAGATGATACAAAACTTTTCTGTACATGTAAGCCTTTGTCTAATCTAGCCAGGATCATTTAAGCAAGTTCTCAAAAAGGCCTGTGTGTGTGACAACTCACTGATAAACCATGCGGTTCGTTACATTAGGTAACTGGATTCATAAAACTTGACAGTACAGGATTTTGGTTAAGGCACATTAACAGATTAACTGTCTTGTCTTAACAGGAAAATGTTTATCGGCGGCCTTAGCTGGGACACTACAAAGAAAGATCTGAAAGACTATTTCTCTAAATTTGGTGAAGTTGTAGACTGCACTCTGAAGTTAGATCCAATCACTGGGCGATCGCGAGGCTTCGGCTTTGTACTCTTCAAAGAATCAGAGAGCGTAGATAAGGTAGTATTAACATAGTGAAACTACATACTGCATTTTAGGTAGCAGATATACAACACTAGGATGATTGTATGCATAGTTATTTGTATGTGATCTGTTAAAGATAATTGTGGGATACAGTATATTTAAGATACTTATTGAAATGTTTTTATTTCCTGAACTATCTTACTTGTGATGCAGTGGCCAGGCTCAGAAATTATTCCCAAGGTACGGCTTTGGGTCCTTACACGGGAGTGTATTGCAAACCACTGTAAATGAATGTATGCCACCTACTATTGTGAAAGTAGTAATTTATAAAGAACTTTAAGTCTTTGCATTACAGAGCTGTAACATAAGCACCTAGAGCAGAGCCAGTAGCTTTGATAGATTTGGCTTTATTCAGGCGAAAATTAGCTGTTAACCTTTCTAAGATGGTGTTTGACACAGCACATTGGTAAGCTTTTGCTTTTGTTGACCTTTAGTAGTGATACCTAAAGTACAGGGTCTTTACCTCATGAGGTTTGCGGATGGGATTCTAGAGTAGTTTGAGAAGTGTTACACTCTCACTTCCCTTCGGTGATAGATGGTTCCAGGTGACTCCTGAAAGGCTTTGTCAGCACTGTATGTGTCAGTGGATAGTGATCAAAATCATGGAACTGTTTGGTTTTGTGTAACACATTATTGCTGTAATCCAAATACTGAAATTGAAGCAATAGCATTAACAAAAACTAAGTATAAAATAACTAGACCTTGCTGAAAACATCAGTGAAACATTTAGCTTGAACCATTAATAAGATCTTGTTTAATTTTCCACAGGTCATGGACCAGAAAGAACACAAGCTGAATGGAAAGGTTATTGATCCAAAAAGAGCTAAAGCCATGAAAACAAAAGAACCCGTTAAAAAGATTTTTGTTGGGGGCTTGTCTCCAGACACGCCTGAGGAGAAAATAAGGGAATATTTTGGAGGATTTGGTGAGGTATGTGGTGAAATAAGCTGTTTATACTTGTAGAACTTGTTCTGTCTTCACACATTTAGTAATAAAAAGCATCCTGCAAATGCAGCCTGCATGGTTGCTGCTGTAAGTTTAATGGCAAGTGAAGCTCCATGTGTCTTAGGAGTAAGAATTCTAATGAGAAGGCTGTTACAGGCTTTGAGTTGCATGAAATGGGTTAATGGAAGGTGGTGCTGGGATAAATCAGTCAGGAACTAATTCATGGGATGTATGGCAGTCTTGACTGGGACAGACCTGGGAGGCAGTGTTTTCGAGCGTGCTGCTTTGGTCAGTTGGGTGACATGCTCTTCAGCCGCCCCAGCTGATCTGCTGTGGCACAGATTCAGACAGTTTGCCTAAATTCTATGCAGCTGTAGTCTCTGTCTCTCTCTGTCCCCAGTGTTTGGTGATGCAGGTGACAAAGTAGCACTGCAAGTACTTAAAAGCTGTCTTTGTATGAGCTTTGTACGAGATTTGTACAGCTGCTGCTTCCCTGTTAGTTCTCAGGTCATAACTCTGCTGTCAGGGAATTCATTTGTCAGTCTTATTGCTGCCCTCTTGCTACCTCACAGAGAATTCACTCTGAGCGATAGACCTCCTCTGAAGTCTTGTGTGCCATATGGAAGGAGAACTTTACTTTCTGTAGTCAGGTGTAAAATTTATCTTGTTTAACATACTATCTTAGCAGCATTATGGATGAACAGAACTATGCACTTATACAAAGCTGCATCATTTTCATATGAAACTTGAACGTTTAGGTCTGCTGAAGGTTTGAAAAACCTAGTTACTTCAGTCTTAACTGAGCTAAAACAGAAAGTCAAACTGAGACTATTTATCCAGCATAACTACAATATTCTTTGTGCATCATATTTTATATGAGTTCCTGAATGGGCAAATGATACT
>WYDI02141646.1:0-57787 GCA_009867235.2 Psittacus erithacus | reverse complement strand
CATGGTTAAACTTCATAAGGTTGGCATCAGCCCACCTCACAAGCGTGTCAAGGTCCCTCTGGATGGCATTCCTTCCCCCTAGTGTATCAACTGAACCACACAGCTTGGCGTCATTGGCAAACTTGCTGAGGGCGCACTCAATCCTACTGTCCATGTCACTGACAAAGATGTTGAACAAGACTGGTCCCAACACCGATCCCTGAGGGACACCACTCATTATTGGTCTCCAGCTGGACACCGAGCCATTGACACAAGTTTTTGCTTGTGTCTGTCCAGCCAGTTCTTTATGCACTGAGTTGTCCACCTATCAAACTGGTGTCTCTCCAATTTAGAGACAAGGATGTCATGCAGGACAGTGTCCACGCTCATAAGCGCTCTCCCACACCATGCCTAGGCACACTGTGAAGGATTTCATCAGTCAGAAGCTGCTCTCAACAACATGTGTGAGACAGTTTGGGGATTTCACACTTACACATGTGAACTTTACCAGGACACTGCAATACTGGAGAACAGGCACTGTGCCATTTTACTTACTAGTAGAGATAGAGCCAGAGGTCCTATTTGACTCAGATTCAGGGACACTGGCAAATCTGCCAAGAAAAATGTCTGGGTTTCTGTAGCATCTCTTTTCCATCAGTTCCTTAGATTTTGTACTATCCTACACAGCCAGTCAGAGAGACAGGTGCCTCGGAGAGGGATGTGAGCCATAGCTGGGTTAGCAGCTGTGAACATCAGGTTTAACTTAGATTACTAGATCACCTGTCTAAAGTTAAGCAACACAAATAGCAAATGTAGTTAGATAAAGGGAGAATCAGGACATAGCACTTCAGCATGAGTGTTTCTAGACTTGGTTTGGACCCAGAATGGCATGTTAGTTTTGAATTTTTCCATGAAAAGAGACATTTCAGAACAGATAAACCTGTTATAAAGCAGACACACTGCAGAGGGTCTTCAACATAAAAGTTTTGCCAGCACCTTATTATACCTCAGTGATACCAACTCAGATTCCTGCTTTCATATCAACTTTTACAACACTGTTTCATAGGGAAAGAAAGACAGTCTCTCAGGTAACCAACTCCCAAACCACTTAGGTCTTTATAGGTTAAAACCAACACCTTGAACTCAGCCCAGAAATTTATTGGCAGCCATTGCAGATTTTGGAGACTGTTTTTTTTTTATGTCCTCTCTGCATGATGCTCCACTTAATAAACAGGTGGTTGAATTGTGCACACTAGATTCAATTGCCAAATGGCCTCAAGATGTAGCCTCACAAGGAGTGCATTAGAGTAATCTAACCTTGTGGTAAGAAAAGTATGGATAACTTGAGAAGGGACCACATGTGTCAGGAAAGGTTGTGTTCTTCTTGCCAAACACAGCAGGAAGAAAAAAAACTTCTTGGCTGGCTGTGTCTGCTACCACAACATCAACAAGCTGTCCCAGGTCTTATATGTGCTCCAGGACCTGAAGAGTCAATGGAGAGCTGAAACTAAGTTCTGAAATAGAGCATTTGGATTCTCCAGTGTTCTGGAGCAGGAGGCTGGAAATCATGTGACAGAGTCACTTAAATTGAATAATGGAAGTTTTCATGACTAAATGTAAAATGAATAATCTAGCCTGCAATATAGTCCCTGCGTTATTTATTCTGATACTAAATGTAATTTTATGCTGTTCCTACAATTTCCATGTGGAATGTGCTTACTATTTTGAATTCATAAGAGCACAAGTTCATCACTGAAGTGGGAACATGAGGTTTGAAAGAATGCTTGTGGAAAGAATGCTGCTGAGGATCAAGAAAATGGTGGTGAGAAGTGTAGCATTACAGCACTGATATGCCATTCCTGCTGAATCAGTCAGCAATGAAGTAGTTAAAAATATTGACATCTTAACTGTCACTTGTATTCTCCAGAAAAGTCGAAGTGAGGGGATTACGTGGGAAATCAACATCGGATTGGTACTTTTCTTAACTATTTTCTCCACTGCCTGAAAGCTGAAATCAATGCCTTAGCACAGTAACAAAGATCTACCGTGGTGGGAGAAATTTAAATTTTCCAGCAAACTGTCTTAGCTAAAGAATCATGAGACGTCTAAACCCTAGATTATCATAAAACTGTGAATCTGTTGATTGTCTGTATTAAAGAAGGGTAAAAACCTGAAATCAGTGGAGTCCTCACTTTACCTTGC
This sequence comes from Psittacus erithacus, assembly GCA_009867235.2. Lineage (NCBI taxonomy): Eukaryota > Metazoa > Chordata > Aves > Psittaciformes > Psittacidae > Psittacus > Psittacus erithacus. The sequence continues at coordinate 55,606 of WYDI02141646.1, read as the reverse complement.
CCAACTCTTTGGTGAGTTGCAAATTCTACTTCATCTCATTCTCATGTATGTGTCAGGTTCTAATAGCAGGTTCCACTGGATTCTGGTCATCTTAATTAAATAAGGATGTAAAAATAAATAGATTTCCACCAAACACAAATTTAAACTATCTCAAACATTGTGGTATCATTGCAGCTTTTTCAGTTTGTGTGTTTTTTTTCAGGTTGTATCTGTCATTTTCAGGGACACAACTAGTTGTTCAAAACTTCATTTAAAAAAAGATCTTACTCATTCCTAAAGCAGAGGGAATATTTGCTTAGGTCTGTGCACAGTGTAAGAATATACATTTTGTTTGCCTATGTGGTTTAAGTATCCTGATGTCTACGCCCTATTGTCTTTACTGCAGCCTTTATTATGGTGCATTTCTCCAGAAAACAGGCACGCAAAATGTAGCTTCTACTCAGTTTTAAAAACTTACACTGAAAAGGAAGGCTATTGTAAAAACAATTACATAAATTCATAATAAGTTACTGATACTATCAATTAACTGATTTTAACCACAAGGAAAATGAAGAGTGGCTGATGCAGAGGTCTCTGCCCAAGAAACTATATATCCAAGGAACCTGCATAGGTGCTACTGCTGCATTTCCTCCACCCCTCCTAAGAAAGCTCCTCCTTTGAAAGAAAGCTCTTTCTGGACTACTGAAAGGCTGCTCAGCTTCTGTACCTGATCTTAGTGTGGATGGGGGCTGACATTGTCATCAAGGAGGCTCACTGCAGGGTGCTTTGATAAACTCAGTTTATTCTTTTATTGCTTTAAGGATTGTAGTGAAAACAGGATTTGCATGTCATTTTTATTATAACTTGGTTTCCTGTTCAGGCTAAAATAGCTTTTGAAACTGCAGTTTATCCACTCGTGAACTACAGCAACGTCTTGTAAAACTGTGCTGGGTTTTTGCTAGTTTCCCTTATTTGAAACATATGCAGAAGCTTATGGTTGTAATCTAGGATTAATACTACTATAGGCTGGATTAAATCTGGTTGGAACTGCTGGGTGTGACCGTCACTCTTCATTTAAAATAGTAGAAACAGGCTTATTTATGATGTGATAGCAGTATTCAACCTGAAACAAAGGCACACCCAAGACCACTAGGGAATTTGAATTATCTTGAAAGAAGGCTCTGCTGGCTATTTTTGAGAAGGGTATGTGTGTACATGTATCTGTATGTCAGAGAGAGAAAAACAATCAGTGCAGAGCAGCTCACATTATGAAGCCTTTCATGGCAAAGTTAGGGAGAGAGACCCCCTTCTATTTCTCTCATGTCCTATCTGCATTCTCTCCTCCACGACATCCCTCCACCCCTCTGGACTTAATTAGCTATCGATTTTTTCTGTTGAAGCTATTTATGTGGCTGTGTTCTCAGACATATCTTAAAGCTAGCTTATTTTGAAGAAAAAGGTTTTTCTTTACCTTTTGCATTCCATCCCCCAGTAATTTCCTGGTTGAAAGTATTGCCACAGAAACAGTTGCACTGGCACAAAGGGAATCTGCACCAGGCGCAAAGAGAGAGCAGAGAACTGATTGAGCTGCTGCAATTAGGAAGGTTTAGGTTGAAAACCTTTGCCTAAAGGAATCATACCTAGATTCAACCAGATACAACTTCTAGGTAAAGCAGACCTTGATTTGAAAAGACTAAGGAGCTACACTGCATGATTTTAGCTTTTGGATAACTTTTAGCTCTCCTGGTAGGCTCCAGAAGCATGCAGAAGAAGAAACCTCTGCATATTGTCTATTCTTGGAGGCAGCTGAGTCTGGTTTGTTCACACTTCCTATTATATCCTGCTTCTAGTGCACCTGGGTTCCTTCTGCTTTCTTTTCCCACACTGGTGCCTTCTGTGCCCAACACATAGGAAGGCCTCTCTGTTCCCTTTTTTTCCCTGCCTGCACCATTTTAAAGCTAGAAACCTTTGCCCTCACAAGGACCTATATCAGAGGGAATGGGTTTCTCTTTGTGATAGAGACAATGTAGAAAGGTCCTCAGAAACCCTGAGAGGTGCTCGGTAGGCAGCATTGGAGAGCTGCTCACTGACTTCTCTCTGAAACCATTATGCAGATCAAAGTGTGGACTCTTTCCCTGACTTACCCTTGGTATTCAAAAAAGACAGATTTCGTAGTCTTTACAAGAACTCAGAATTGCATCAAAAAGACTGAATTGTCAAAAGCATCTTACTCTCATCAGTGGCTTTTTATTCAAGTAACAATTTACACCTCTCAAGTAATTTCACACATTAGTTCAGCTCTGCTGCTGATAAGCTCTAGAAAGACCTATGGAGAGTTCTCATTAGGGACAAGGAGAAAACTTGGTGACAGAAGATGCAATCTTTGCTCTAAGCTGTGTTGGTCACTTTGAATTTGCTGTTGCACTACTCACAAAAACACTGCGTCCCCACTGGCAGTTTTACATTACAGAATAGATTTATTTCAGATGATTAACTCTATAGGCACAGTCACTTCCGGGTTTGTGTTGTCTGCAAACATTCCAGAGGAAAATTTTGTCCCAAAGGAGCATGTATAACTGCAGTCAACTTCAAAACTGGGCGTGCATCCATAACGTGGGGCAAATTATTGGGAATTTATCTCAGAAAATAAAAATAGAGTAGAAGTATCAGTTTTAGACATTGCAATGTGAGACGATATGGTATGATTAGCTACATTGACTCAACAAATATACAATAAATCTTCCTCAAATTATTTTTATTTCAACTTGAAAAAACTTATCAAAATTTAATGCTTTCCAGGAACAGAGGAAACACAAGCCAAACCTTGTAAGTCATTTCAGTGATCAATTAACTCAAAAAGGCTAAAATTTCCTCTTTGTTTCCAGGCTGAATTTGATCATATTTATTTCCAGTCAGCAGTTCTGATAAGTTGTAGAGACTTTTTTAAGTGTTTGTTCATCCACTCACATCAAACCTGATTCTTGTCAACAATCTCATTCATAGATATTGCAGATAGAGTGGGGTCCCCAAGTCTTAGCTGTAAAATGTCTTTTGCCATCCAGTAGTTTAACATCCAAGTTCTATCTACCTCCACAATATACTACAAGACTTCAGGTCCATGTCAGGGCAGAGCACCCCATCACTATATCCAGAGATAACTTCAGATCCTCTAGGTTCCTCCAGCTTTCTCTCCCCATTTTTATAAGAACTGTATTACCCTTTTTGCTTCAATGCTATATTGGGAATTTGAGCTCAGCTGTTTATCCTTTACAACTCACAAGCCATTCACAGAGGTACTTCTTCCTAGTCTGTAAATATGGTTTGCTTATACTGAAAACCATATCAGTTGCCTGCAGCTGACCAGAGAATACAAATTATTCAATGTAACTGGTTTATTATCTTTGTTATAAATCATTCTTTCCTATCTAGATCATCTCTAAACATTACATATAAGAATTCTGCATTTTTCTCCAGTTAATCAATAAAAATATTAACTAGCAGATGGCCATGAATTAAAGATTGTAGAACTCCACCAGAGATGTCTCACAAGTGAATACTTGTTCTCAATTCCATATGGTTCTCTTACCAGTGCTTCATTTAATGGAGCAATATTCTGAATCTCCAACATAAATGTTGTCAAAGTGAAAGAAAATGGCAAATCAGATACCCCACAAAAATCAGATACCCCACAAAATAAATATCACAATAAAATTTCATTAAAGATATGGAAGTACAGACATGATATGAAAAAAACCAGACAAGATCTGCTTTCATTTATTTTAATCAATTAATTATTATTATTTTAATTTCATTATTCTTTGATTCCTAATTAATGTCGAATGACCCATTACATTATTTTGCCAGGGGCTGATGCCAGAGATGATATTCTTATAATTAACCTTTCACAGTGTTACCACAGCCAAGGCCTTCTTTTCCACCTTTACAATTTCTTCAGTTTTTCAGACAACTCATGTGATTTCTCTCTTCCCACTTGCAGATGTGGGAATCCTCACCCACTGATTTAACAGACTCCTACTTTGCTGTAGAACTGGAAATATTTTCAGCACTGCCCTTTGATAAGAATGTGTCCTCCAGCTCTATCCTGAATAAAAAGCAGAAATACCCATTAACACCACTTCCTTTGTGTCATTAGGAGCAGTTGGAATAATATTTCCAACTATGTAATGGCATGGACACTCACAGGTTTTCTTTAGTGCTATTACACTTCACTTTGACAAAGTCTTCTTTCTTGCCTACTTTGGCTTTTTAAATAATTTTTGCCACAGTTCCTTTTCTAATACCGTGCTTTGATGCTGTTTTCCACATTGTGCCTCTTCCTCATAGCTGAATTTTGATTTTCGTATTTGCTATAATTTCTCCCCCATATTAGAGTATTAGATTATAATATTAGATTATTTTGCTTTATCACCATTAACAATTTATAATTCTAGGGTTGTGAATCTGGGATGAGTAAGAAATATTTTTAAAATGCTTTCTGATTATCTACCCTTTTTTGAAAGTTGTTTTCTACAGGTGATTTACATTCCTCATTCTTATCAACTTTGTGAAAGTAAATCTTCTGAAACACCAGCCTGTAACCACATCCTTAGTGAAAGAAGACATGAATATGTACTTCAAGGCAATTATAAGAGCTCATCTCTACAACAGCTTGCTTGGTTTATGTCAAGATGAGAACTAGGCAATACTCTTTTGTTGGCTGCAAGATTTTTTTGAATTGTTATATCTTTCAAAAATTATGAGTATTTTAAACAGACAGTATGAGGTTTCCAGTAAAAGTATTAAATATCTCCAGGATCATGAAAAAACCAATCATTCAGTTTCCAATGTGGATTTTGTACTACACACTGTGATTTTCCTCTAAGTGCATGGATTTAGTAGTGTATAGGATTATTTTCCTATGTGGCATAGAAACAGGGGGGTGGAGATCACCACCTCCTTTTCCCTTTTGCTCACTAATCCATTTTAAGTATGTTCTAATCCTTAGTGCTGCCCTATGGCTGGGTTTCCTGGAAATTTCTTCCTTCTTTTGTCAGAAAGTTTGTCTGGGCAGACTTGGGGAGGTGCTTATACATTTCGATATATACATTTGGGATTTCTCAATGGCTGGTCACCATAACTAGATGGACATCTCCAGCTCAGCTGCTATATATCCAGAAATACATGTGGGGCTGACTAGCTGCCTGTGCCTTTATTTATAGGAAGCATTCCGTTTAATGGCTCTATAATCACTCTACAACAGCGCAGTAGGTTCAGAGTTTCTAAGAGGTACCTGTCCTCCCCAAGCAGCCTGTGGGCACATTGCCCTGAAATATCAAAGAAAGAACATTACAAAAGGCAATTTTTGATTGTACCAAAGTACAGTCCAGTGGCCTGTCTCTGGCAGTAGAGGAAGTCTAGGGAAAAGAGAATGAACAGAGCAGCACATAGTGCTCTTCCCGAGCAAGGAGTGGGAGGCTCCCCTGTTCCAACCCTTAGAGAATTAAGAACTTCCTGGATTAGAGGTAATATCTTTGTGCTTTATAGTGTTTGTCAAAATACTTTTGAGTTGATAAGCCTCACCAGTTTTTGAATCCTGCTTGACTTTTGGCAGATCTAGCGTCCTGTGACAGTGAGTTCCACTGATGCATTGTGAGTCGCATGAAAAAAGGTTTCATCATACTTGTCTTGAATCTCCTACCTGACAGTTTCATCTGATGCTCCTATTAGTGAAATACTATTAAAAATAATACTTCTTCTATGGCACACATAATTTTATACACTTAAGTTTCACATAGAACATGATTTTATGTCCTCTCAGCTGAGTTTTTTCCTAGGTTCAGTTTTTCATCATATTATTGTTCCATATCTTTTATCAATTCTGTTGCTTTTCTTTGTAATTTCCTTAGTTTTCCTATGGATTTTGGTGGATGCAGGACCAGATCAATATTCAAAATGCGAATGCACTGTGCATGTATTCGCTGACATACCAAAGACAGATGTTCAATCTTCAGTATCACAAGTTCATTCATTTTAAACTGTAGTTTGATCCCACTCTCTCTTTAGCTCTTCACTGGACGTTCTCCTGACTCACCTGAAAAGTACATCCTCTCAATTTTCTCATTTCTTCCCATGAACACAGATCCTCTTTGTCCTTGTCATAACCAGTTTTGCTTTTGACTCTAATAATATCAGTGCTGAGAGAGAGCTAAAAGCATTGGCTGGTTCACTCCAGCCAGAGTCATTCACATCAGTTGCCCTTTGTAGAAGCAGGACACAGAGGCACTCAGGATAGTTCTGGAGAGAAGTAGCACATATCCGGCAGTTTTTCTCTCTAGGCTTTGTGCAACAACTTTCTGTAATGGGATCCCGTTCACTAAGAAGAAACTACTACCCAAGACGCCTGATTCAATGTACCCACTCTATGCAGCTGTTGCCAAAACATGGCAGTAAGCTTTGCATTCAGGTTTTGAAATGTTTTGCATTAATTCTCACTCGAGTGATTTTGGCTTACCCATCATCAAGACCACCAAAGAGAAATAGTGACTGGTAATTGAAATATGTGCCTGGAAAGCTTTGTGTTATTAACCTCATGTGTTCTGGGTGAATTCCAGGTCAGATAATTAAATTCCACCCATCATAAATTCTCCCCATGATTCCATGTGGGCATGTGTTAAGGGACAAAATTAGGTTGTTGATTTAGGTGATTATTTCCCTAAACCTTAACTAAATGGATGAACCAGGTTGGGAAAACTGTGCATAGATTATTCACAACTTCCACTACTTGGTATGAGGTTACACATCCCATGCAATTCAGTTCAAAGACACTTTATTTTTTATTTTTTGGACTTTTTTTTTACTCTGGTATTATTCTGGTTACTACTAACTGGCAAAACAGTTTCATCATTCTGCAAAAGAAATTGTGTTTCATCTTTCCTTTCTTATTCCTTCTTTTTTCCCTGCAGAACAATATCTCAAACTAGCTCAGCCAGTGACAATTTATCCCCTAACATATAATGGGTTTCCAATTCTCAGGGACTGGTTCTGACCCCCAATAGGGGCTTAATGCAATTATCATTTATTCTATTTGATATCAATGTTAAAGAGGTGTATTTTTTTTCACAACAGCTTTGCGTATGTTCTACATTAACATTCCAGTGCTTCCTAGTAAAAATAGTTGGCTATCTGCCCACTTTTTAAAGTAAATTTTTGGTTTACTATTTTTTAAATTTGGATTTCTAATTATAGTTAGCTCTTCATAAATAGTTTAGCAGAGCTGGAGAGAGTGTTAAGTGCTGCATTTCTGACCCTTTCCTCCTTAACAAGTAACTGTAGCCTGGCTCTGACACGCCTCAGTTATCCAAATTCCTCCAAAATCCAATATATTTTTGTAATTTCCCCTTCTTTGTTCTGGAGACTTAGTATTTCTCCCTGAACTTTCTAAGAGGAAACATCCTTCTTACCTTTGACCCTGGCAGCAAACTGTCATACTTTCTGATCTCTTGCGTCCCACGAAACCAGCTAGTGTCTTCAGATGGACCTGTGGGCCATCAGCTGGAGAACGGCAGGTACTATGTCATCACAGAGCTATTCTTTGATGATGTGGTCAGCCTTCTTACGGTTTCTAGTAAGCCAGTCTTGGCAGGTTCATCTTGCCAATGAGCCAGCTCATACAGCTGTAATTATAATTGAATCCACAAAGTTAGATTTAGTCTTCCAAGTCCATATATCAGCCTTAGTTACTGGAGTTTTCTGCTACTTAAGCATATTTAGTTTACAAACTACTGTGCACATTATATTTCCAGTTGCTTTGGAGATGAGTAGAAGGGTGTGTGTTCAAATCAGAGGTATAAAAACCTAAGTAACCACACATATAAAAGATAAAAAAAAAGTCTGAAAGGGTAGACAGTAGGGAAGGACATCAGTGCCTTATGCTATAATATTTCAAATGAGCGCATCCCCATTCACAAGGGCACAGCTAAAACTGTCTGACAGTCCCTGGGATTGTCAAGCCAGATACCTCTCTACAATTCCAGCTCATTTGCCAGGGTAAAAAATGATCTTCCTAGGGATGACAGCAGTATGAGAGCACAATAGCTTGTGGTGATGAATCTCATTTTGAAGCTTTTCTTTGGGGCACAAATGCTTTTCTGTGACCAGAAGAGAACACTAGAAAGCCACCAGTGGTCTAGAAATAATTTTTTGCCAATGTAATTTCCTTCAGGGTTTACAATGAAATCCCTGTTGAACAAGAATGCTCCTCTTCAATCACAGTCTTCATTGGATCATGAGGGAGTAAGACTTGCTTCTGGTCTGTAACTTTCTCTTGCAAATCAGCTGCCTTATTTCTTATTGATTTCTTTTATGATCACTATTCCATCAATGTACTGTATCCAAACTGACCCTTTATGGGAAATATTTTTTCCAGTACCAAAAATCAGCTAATCAGTGTCAGTATATGTCTCCTCATTTTTAATCTTTTAAAAACACTACTCAAATTATGCACAGATGTAGAGGCATATTTGAATATATTTTTTGAATATGTCTGTTGTCTCTGCCATTTCCTTAAAATATGTCTTTTATCATGATGTGTTCTGCAGAAATCTTCAGTGGAGGGAATTTCATAAATGTCTAGAAAGTTTTTATTGCTTTCCAGAGTAAAAATCAGTCAAAAAAGAGGTTTTAAGAGAAAATTATTTGGAAGAGGATAGGACAGAAAATAGAAAAAGGAAGATACATGTGAAAATAGCTAGCAAAAATCTCATGCACAGAATTCAGAAAATGCTTTATTTCAGATATTTTGTTATGTCCTCTCATTGCAGCTGATATTCTTCAAATTCTTATCCACTTCTATATATTGCACACACAGCCTGGATATTATTTCTTATTCCTGAAGATTCTAGAAAGACACCTTGTTACAGTTCTTCATGAAAAAAGTAGTTTAACTAAGAACTAACTTTAACTAAAATATAAGCTTAAGTAAATGTATCAGAGAAAAAGTGTATCCAAGCCAATCACATGAGAATTGTGGAATCCTTTTCCTTCCATTGTTTATGATTTCTTGTTAACAATATTTTCTGACTATTCCAACTGTTAATAGTAAGACTGACAGAAATGTTCAAAATATTTCATAAGGAATCAGATGAATAGGAAGAGGAGAAAAATATGATTGCCAATTCACAGCAGCTTGTGAAAGTTTACAATTCATGGCAAAAGCCAAATGCAACTCTTGCACCAAATTGCTAGCAATGAATTTAAAATGATGATAAAAACAGTTAATATAAAAAGATCAGAGATGGCATTGCAGAACCCAAGCACAGCTACAGGCTGGGCAGAGAAGGGATTAAGAGCAGCCCTGAGGAGAAGGACTTGGGGGTGTTAACGAAAAGCCCAACATGAGCCATCAGTGTGTGCTTGCAGCCCAGAAAGCCAACTATATCCTTAGCTGCATCAAGAGAAGCATGACCAGCAGGTTGAAGGAGATGATCCTGTCCCTCTACTCTGCTCTTGTGAGACCTCACCTGGAGTACTACATCCAGCTCTGGGACCCCCAACACAAGAAGGACATAGACCTGTCAGAGCAAGTCCAGAGGAGGCCACAGAGATGCTCTGAGGGCTGGAGCACTTCTATGAAGACAGGCTGAGAGACTCAAGCTCCTTCAGCCTAGAAAAGGGAGATCTTGCAGCAATCTTCCAGTACCTAACAGGGCCTTCAAGAAACCTGGTGATGGGCTTCCTACAAGGGCATGTAGTGAAAGGACAAGGAGGAATTTTAGGGTTTAAACTGTAAAAGGGTAGATTTAGATTAGATATTAGGAAGCAGTTCTTTACTGTGAGGGTGGTGAGGCACTGGAACATGTTGCCAAGAGCAGTTGTGTACGCTCCATCCATGGAAGTGTTCAAGAACAGGTTTAATGGGGCTTTGAGCAACCTGATCTAGTAGAAGGTGTCCCTGCCCATGGCAGGGGGTTGGAACTGCATGAGCTTTAAGGTAAATTTACAACTCTAACAATAAAATTGTAGAATTAAAAAATAGCGTCAGGTTCAGGAAGTGAGAGACACAGAGGAATGTAACCTCTGCCCTTATATCTGAGAAGAATAACATCGAGGCCTGAAGCTATAGTGATTTCCTGCCATCCTTTGCTCTCCCACTCTTAATCTCCTGAACTGTTCCATTTCTGACAACAGCCTGTGTCTAGCATGCTCTTTCGACCACTCTTTAGGACCGTGACACTACCCAAATTTTAAAAGAGTAACCTCAGGCACATTTTCTTCTCACATCATTCCCTGCATGTTACGCTCCTCCTTGGCACATCTTCAAGCCGCAAATTCATGAGTGCCTATGGACAAAAGTCTCATGGGGACTTTCAGTGTGAAGTGCAAAGGTCTCCTTCAGTGTAAACTGCAGCTCCAAAATCTCCTGTTGACCACCTCAGTCACTGAAGAGAGGCTGGGCTGGAAGTGATGATCTCAGCCTAAACATTTTGTTTATTAAGGTCAATCAGAAAGCATAGGACACAGGTTTGTAACTACTCAGTCTCAATCATCAGCAACAGACCATCTTTACAGTCTACAATCAAGCAAAACCTTTTGAGTACCTCTGCTAACTGATCTATATTTAATAAATTTTAGTTGCCACTTTTTATATAATGATCCTCCATTGTCACAATTTTTTTCCATTCTATATAATACTTCAGCTTTGCAGATGTTTGCAAACTTGCAGTTTTAGAGCAAATACTGGCACATTTCAGATCATAAAGTATTTCCATCTTTTCTACTTTAAACTCCCACTCCGCTGTGTCAGATACCAAGCTGTTGTTTTGAAGATTTTTCTTTAACATGCATATGACTTACCCTAGTTTGTAGCAAATGAAGTGCACTTATAAACCTCAATACCTGAGCAACTGTAATGTCTTAGCAATTTCATAATGAAGTTCATATGGAATTTAGCAACCCAAGCCAGATTTGTGTCAGAATCTTTAACATGTTCCAGTCGCATGAAATACTAATTAAAGGCACTCATTGTTAACTGATATAAATAGTCCCCACTTAGCCCATTATAGGTATGGGTTGTAAAACAAACAATTATGTGACAGATGATACATGTTAACACAGAGAAATTCTGTAATGACATTTCTGTAACACTGTAACCTCTTCAACCGCCATGTGTTCCACATTACCGGCTAAAGGGGGTGCTGATTGCAAAGGTGACATACTTTCCAGTTTGTGACTTTTCTTCTAAGAATAGAAATGCCTTAGAGCACCTCCAAATAATTTACATCACAGATTTAGTTCAGGCAATGAAATCATTAATGCAAGCTTGATTTTAACTGCTACATGTGTTTACTATTCCATGTACTAGTGCCAAACAGTTGAATGTGCCCACCTACCAAACAGTACCCTACCTAGAAACTGACTTGGTAACCCAAGCATACGGTTGTTTCCTATTTACCATTTCTTTCATCCAATACCCATTTTTCCATCACTCTGTACTATGAATAAAATGATTTGGACCAAACAGGAAACCGACTTTGGAATGTATATATTTTCTTTAAAAATATGTCATCAAAACTTGAAGCTAATCATGGCATAGAAGCAATCTCCTGGCATTAGGGTAAGATACACAGATTATTCAATTAGTAAAAAATGGTGTCTGCCTTTCCACTAGCCAACATATTCCTGTAACATTAGAAGCAGGTGGCCTCCTTACTCAAAGCACAAACACGCAGAAGTTGCTTAGTGCATTTGCCCTGCCAAAAACATATGTATTTTTTGTGTCTGTGAATGTACAATCCGGTGTTTAACCCTTGAAACTGCAGAATTTCTAATGCAACAAAAGAAGAAATGAACAAGGTACATGTGTCTTCAGGGGGGTAGCCAATGAAGAAAATGTGACCAAGTTCTAAGGACAGTACTACAAGTTATTTCATCCATGACTTTCAAAAGGGACTGCTAAAGATGGAAGCAGGGTAACTGAGCTTTTTTTGAAAAAGCAAGACATTCATACTGATGTAAATGCCATTTAGGACTCAGAAAACTTCAATTTTGACATCTACTTTTAAAAAACTTTGGCCTTTTGAACAAGACAAAACTACTTGTTAGAAGATACCTGTCTCCAAATGCTTTCTCAGAGATGCGTATTTCACCAAGACCAAGCCCAGCTGAGCTATAACATGTATGAGACAAAACTAATATTTTGCTAGTATTAAAATGATTGATTTGATGCAGAAAGTAAAAAAGTAAGAGCACAAGGGAATGGATGATGCAAAACTTATACGTTAAGGGAATTATCTTCGTTTATATCACAGCTAGAAATTGGCTTGGATAGAAACCCTTAAGCTCATCAGACTTGTCCTTGGAGGCACTTTTTATCTAGTTCTGATTCCAAACTTTTTGGCTTAGAGCTACTTTCTGATAAAAGTGTGGAAAGTCCTTTATGACACCTGACCTGCATAGTGGATTGGGGATTTTCCAAGTCCACTGGGCTGTCCCCTCTTATGGTACAGACTTCACCCATTCAATTCAAGCAGAGACTGAAAAATAACATCTGATTTCATGTCCTGTAACTCAAAAATAAGATATGTTTAGGCAAAGTCTGTGGAAGAACTGAAATACCAGAATGTAAAGTCCGTACTTAAAGACATTACTACCCGGAGCTGTCTAAGCAGTCTGGAAAGATCATGAATAACACTAATTCCTGGCTTTATTTATTTCTTTATTTATTTCTTTAAAGTAACACTGTTAATCCCATTTTAACCCCTAATTAATCTTGCCAGCCTCCAGGAGACCCACCTGAAACTTTACCTAGGAGTCAGCAGTCTTATCCCAAAATGCACATTTGTTTCTGGAACACTTGAAGCCATTTGGATAGGACATTTGTATGATATTATTATCCAAAAATGGGGATGTTCTCACTCTTTGGACTTTTTCCTAACCCTTTTTTGGTTTTTAGAACACAAAAATGATTTACCCTAGAAATGTCAAACTTGATTCAATGCTTGCTTGGCGAAGAAACATGCCTTTGGAGCCTGTTAGAGGGCTTAGGTGGGTAATTGTAAAGTTATTGTTAGTTTTTTCCACACTCATGGCATACAGTACATGGCCAGCTCATGTTAATAAATACCTGTTGGGTACATGTGTGGTTTGTAAAGCCTTGAGTCAAAGCCCACAGAAGTCAATGAAAAGACTTCTCTGGCTATAAATGGGCCTGGAGTCAGGCTGTAAATGTAAATGACAGGATGGAAGAGAATCTGTCATGGGAAAAGTAGAGTGGGAGAATCACATCTTCTGAAACTCTTAGAGTCTTCATGGGCAGACGGAGTGTGGAGAGAATGGGAAGCTACCCATTGTCTGTGGACATCATGTACTATAGTGGCCAAAGGATAGAAAAAGGAAAGGGATTCTTGAGAAAGGGGAAATCCTAGGGTCAGAGTGGGGTTAAAAAAATTGTTTGAATGATAACAGCTAATGCTGATAAAACATACCTAGCCTTTTGCGCCAACCAAAAAAAACCCCTACCAAACAAAAAACCCCAACACCACCACCAAAAACTACATAATCTAAAGTTTTATCTCAGCAGGGCTAATACACAGGTGTTCAATTGTTCTTGAGCAATATAATATGCATTATAAAATGCATATAATATGTTGGACCTATCTCATATGAGTGTGCATGTTGATGTGGGGACTGTCCGATAATTGCAGCACCCAGCTGTGGAAGAAAATGAGCTGCAGCAGCAGATCACCCTCCAATCCAGCTGCATGTCATGCCTAGCCCAGCCTCATCCTGCAATAGAGTACTGGAGCCCCTGGGAGCCCTGTCATCATCTGCTTGAGAACTATTTCCAGGACCTCCCTCCTCCAGCTCTCCGAGGCATTCCTATGTGTCTCATGGGTCATGCCAGTATGAAGATTTTGGTAGGCAGCTGGGAAGGTCAGGAAGGGTGCATGTCCACTACAGAAAGCACACATTTCCTCTGCTTCCAGGAACTAGGCATATGTCTACTGAATCAGCCTGTGAAAAATCTCCACTGCAAAGTTAAGATCCTTTATATCCCCTCTGTTTTCGTGCAAAACCTTTGCACAGAGCCTACTTATAAAGTCTAGTTCTTTGTATTTCTGTCAAAAAGTACACATCTCTAGTCACTGCTTACTATGTGGTCTCCACTACATTGATTTCTTTATTTATTTACTTATTCTCTCTTAATATTGTTTCATACCTCTTTTAAGGTGGTGAGACAATGATTTACCTGACAAAGCTTTTGTTTTGCTGTGGGAGTGTGAAGTCTATCAGCAGCTAGTTGGTAGTTTGCCACTCAAAGTTGGTAGTTCAACAGCCACTTGTGTCACATTTCTCCCTTTTTTGGATCAAAAGGGTGTTATAGGAAAGGTGTGTTTGCTTTTTCTTTTTTGGTAGGACTAAAAATGGAAGGGAGTGCTGTCTGTGAGAAACTTATTTCCTAGTGTAGTGAACTAGCCAGCTGGCAGCCAGATGGCATCAGGCCATAAAGAGGTCGGAGGCCATTGGACAACTGTGTGGGATTTGTTTCTCACTCAATGTGTTTGGTTTTAAAATCATTTATTTCTGGAGAAAGTCATAGATATGGAACGGGTTTTACCTAGGGGACGGTTGTTTCCTCATCCAGTTGAAACCACAAACAGACAGAAAGCTGGTCACTGGCCAAAGTGAAAGGCCAGAGGCAAATTGTCCCATATTTATCCCTTACTGGGTCAAAACTCAAAAGCTGGACACTGATGGCAGTTCATAAATATTTCACTGCTCCAATCAACAAATAAGATAGAAGGATGTCAAGAAACTTGTTGACTCTTGCAGAGTAGATAGCCAGCTGGCATGAGCACCATTATTGCCCCGTCTCAGAGCTGTAAGGCCAGAGTCAAATGGTGCCAGATTTGTCCCTGGTTTCGCTAAAATAACACAGGAATCATGTTTGTGTTTTGATCTTGCTGTGGTGTTGCCTGTGATCCTCACTGGCCATGTGATCCTGACCTATTAGTAAGAGGAGATTCTCTGAACTCTCCAGAGAGAAATTCTGCCTGAAGGCTTACAATTCCTATTTCATTCAAGCTTCCCATTCATCTCATATTTTATCTTCTGTTGTGTTTGCAAGTGCTTTGGGAGTCACCAAGGGATGCTTTTAACATAGTGTATGGGATCTGATCCTATACTCACAGCTCTGGAGAACTGTGGGTCAGGTTCTTTGCAAGTATAGTTGGGCAAAAAGCCACTAAGATCAGTGAAAACAAATCCTGGTATGTTGTGTAGGTAAAGATTACATCCTGACCAGCAAAGTTTTTATCCTTACACAGGAGTAGTGGGCCAGCCTTATTCTGGAAGTCAATGAATCCCTGTGGCACCTCCTTGCACATATCTGGAAGGGTTAATGCTTTAAACTTCTACCCCTTGCTAGGGATGGGAAATAAACAGCCAAGAAAGAATCAGCTATATGCTTTCCATAGAACATGCCAACAGACAACCTTCTGGCTCCTGGTCCTTGGGCTGGCTCACTGCCCAGCATCCTTAGTGATCCAGAAACACAACGTTTTCACAATACCTGCAGCAGGACAGTTAAATTTAGATTCTGATCAGTCTGGCAGTAAAGGGTTACGAGCATGCCAGCTGGTCCCCTGTCACCAGCTCTGGCTTCTGGAAGGGAGGTCTCCTTCCAGAGAATATGAATCCTCTGAGGAGATGGATTGAGTAAGGCTGTAGGTTTTTAGTTACTATGCAAAGAAGCATGGCAAAACAAATTTCCTTGGCCCTCTACATGCCTTACAATGCTGCTCCAGGGCAACTCAGACAGTGATAGAAGGAACTCTGTGGTGGTCCAGTTGGTGTAACCTGAGAAGTCATCCTCTTCGGCTCTCTGCCTCAAGCTGTCTGCCTGGAGGCTTCCTCCCTAGCAGCAGTGGTGGTGGCAACAGAACAATATGTTTGGTTCCCCAGCAACTGCAGTTGACTGTCTGGTATATCAATTTAAGTCACAGTTGAGTTCAGTTTGTGTTAATGAGCATGATGATCTGTGAACTCAGCTAGTGGAGGAGCCAGCCGTGCTGCTGCTTCTGCTGCGGAAGAAGCAGCCACTGGCAATGCTGGAAGTGGGCAGGTGGGACGGGGAAGGTCTAAATTCACCCCAGCACAGCTTGATGGAAGGGATGTAGCTCCCTCAAGCTTCATCAGGGTCTGGCTTAATTCTATTTACTATGAGCAAATGGAGAGGAAGCAAAAGAAAGGGAGGTGTGGGAGTAAGGCAGAAGATGATATGGAAGTGCAACTGGAAATAAACTGCTTCACTCAAGAGGGTGAAGTAAATGAGAGAGAAGAGGATGTTGAGTAAAAAACTGTATTTTTCTTCTGTCACCTCTTGTCCTCTTGCCTGTCCTCAGCACAAGGTATATTATTGACTTTCAATTTATTTTATATTAAGTATTTTTTTTATTTTTTTTTAAATCAGGAGCTTTGAAATGGATAAAATACTATGTGTCCTTTCAATTCTGACCTGTGAAATCTCTGTGTGATCCATTTTGTAGGTGTCCTAGCTGAAAGTAAAGTAATATCTCCAATTTTCAATGCCTTAGTGATCTGATGGATGTGACTTGATTAAGGGCCCAGGGCCAAGAAAGAACACATTTACTGAAGATGACTTTTAATGATTCTGCTCCATCAGTAGTGTCAGATCAGTTCCGAAATGCAGACTTTCACTAAATACAAATATTCCAAATAGTGATGCATTAATACAAACTACAGCAATTAAGTTTCCTCTTATAGCACAATTAGAGCCAGGTCCTTGTGTAAATGAAGGACAGGAACAACTACAGAGCACAACAAAACTGGAACTTAAACTTCTAAGTAGCTCAGTCGCTCCAGATATGCAGGACAAGTAAATGGAATGATTCTCAGATTGATCTCCCCTTTTCAGAAAAATGTCTATGCTTCTTGAGTTTCTTTGTACTTTATGTTACATTTTTCATCAAAGGTAGTAAGAGCTTCTTCTTGTGATAGGTACTATGTGTAACTGTGGTAAAGCAGTGAATATAAGGACTTCTTGAGAATAGGAAGCAGTACTACTTGAGGCTAAAGCGTTTGGTAAAGATTCAAATGTTACCACAGCATTTATATTTATGGGTTGCCACAAATTATGCTGAATAAAAACACTAGACACTAACCTCTCCCTGCTCCCTGAAACTCCATCAGCTTTGAGACGGCACTGAAGCATAGACTTGGACTGCAATTCAAGAATAAAAGTTGTGGCTTGGACCTATACCTATACATACCCAGGAGGACTGACCCTTGTGTATCTGTGAATGAATGGAGCATGCTTTTTACTTGTCTGCATCTTCCTTACACTCCCTGCTATCTCTGTCAGCTTCCTCACTCTGGCATGGATGTACAGCACACTCTCATGTCACTGAAATCACCAGAAGCTGATATTACCTTTTTGGTCAAACATGCGCTAACTCATTTTCGCAAATAAGAACATGAACTGCTGTTTTATAGACTAGAAGCTGCGGTTGCAGGCAAAAAGACTATATGCTACCTGAACTTTGGTTACTAATCAGTTAAAAGTAGATATTTGCTCCTTCTGCATTTACTTAAGTTTTCTCTCTATTAGCTAATGTGTACTGATGGAATCTCATCAGCTTTTTCATTACCATTTTGAGATGTATGCTTGCCAAAAGTGTTAAACTACAGTCTTGCTCTCCAAACCCCTGTACAGCTGAGCTAAAAATGTCATGTGTTGGCTTTAAAACAAAGCAGAAATGAAAACTGAGTTTTGCTGCTGCATTCATTTCAGATCTCAGGATAACTTCCATAAAGGGTATAGGCCAGACTCTTAGCACATTGAAAACTGCATAGGTCCACTGATTCCCATGAAGCTATGCTGATTTACAGCAGCTGAGAATCTGGCCTAAAAAGCTCAGGGCTATATATCTATCTTATGTTATGTTAAAGTCCCTTGACCTCTTACTTGATTGCCTTGCTCCACCATGTGATACTAGTCTAGGTAAATTATACCTCTGCTGGCCACTAAGCTTGCTGTTCTAGCAACATTAATAACCTCAGGGCTTCCAATTTTCTTACCAATGCTTACTAGACCCCCTGTGCAAGCCCCTGGGGCTGCTCTGACTATAATCCCAATATATATTGTTTTGAATGAAAATAAACTTTATTGCAACTTGTGCTGGAGGCAGACCCATGAGCCTGGGCTCTAGAATGCCTAGTAGGCAGCTGTGTAATCATTAGCAATACTATAGGGAACAGCACTAGGATCAGTTCAGAAGAGTTCTTCATCCAGATGGGACTATAATTTACAATGCCACCATCACTACAATAACAAGGTAACAGAGGGAAAACATGCTGGGAGGTGTGGCAGTGAAATTCAGCCATCGTAAGGTGTGGTCTTTGGGGCAAAAGCTTTAATTGGCAGAAGGTTCACTAACTGTTCTGCTAATCTCAGACTTTCACCTTTCATTAAATCTGAATCTACAATCAAAATCAGCCTTCAAAAGCATCTACATAGAAAGGGTTAGTAATCAACGTCCCATCTTTTCATGAAGAACCAGAGTGATGCTGCTGTCCTTGGCCCCTTTCTCATCAGGTTCCTCTTGCCCTTCTCCCCCATCTCTTACTCACTCCACCATTCTGGACTTGCAGCTTTCCTTCCTGCACAACAAATGAAGCAGTAGAAGCAGTAGCAACCTGTCAGATTCTGTTTCCGCTTGGCATCCAGCTCACCCACATTTTTCTTTACCTTATTTTTATATAGTACATCTGATTTAGATCTCAAAAGTTTTATTGTAATCATTAAAGTCAGCTCACACAGGTCACTACTGGCCACTTTCATAAAAAACTAAGTTATGGACTGATATTACATCCAAAACCGTGATGCTGAAGAGGTACAAATTTTGGTTTGAAATCTCATGTGATCACATGGGGTTGTAGGCTGTTCCCTGACTAGATAAGCATAGCCTTCAGAGCAGGGCTTTTCCTTTCTGCAAACATGCTCCATATCGCTGTGTATTCACTGTTAGTCTAAGCCCCATCTTCATTTTGAGAGCTAATTAGCTGAAATAAAGAGGTTCACTTTTGAAAACTGTGAGTCCTTTCACGCCTCTGTCTTCCTGAAAATTCCCTGAATGGCTTTATAGAGAACAGCATTTCAAGGGCAAAGACTGTGGGATTTGAAGGGTTGCTCCTTTTTTCAATCAGCATAATTTGCTATTCCTGTGGTTCATCTTCTGTTGTGGTGGTTTTTTTGGTTGGATTTTTTTTTTTTTTTTTTTTTGTTCTTCTTCTTGTTGAAAAGCCTCCAGAAGTTTGTGATCCTCTCTAAACTCCCCTGTGACCCCTAGAGCGGTCATGACCTGTAGTGTGAGGAACACTGCCAAAATCCAGGAAAGCAAAGGCAGAAAGAGTAGGAATACACATAGATGCAGTCCGGGTTTTAAGACTTGTATAAAATGCCTTGGAAAAGTCACCCAGCTTTACCACCATTACGTATCATTTCTTAGGTGACTAATCATAGCTGTTTCTAAGTTGGTTTTGTGGACTGGCAGCACACAAGGGAGAACAGCATTAGTTAGGACCTAGAGAATTATCCTCAGATCCTCAGAGTATTGACATGTCTGACAGCAGAAGGTAACATATTCTGCCTCAGATGTTAGATTATTCTAGTTTTTCTCTACTGCTAGAAATATGAGAGGGAAAGAAACCCATACTAGAAAATAACCCATCACTAGACAACACATTGTTTCCAGAAGAGCATTAAGCAAATCAATATCTAAATAATTTATTTTAATTTAGTAAATCAAAGTTGGTTTTATCATCTGTTCCATCACTTGTTCATGCTGTTGCACTGAATTGGTTTGCTGATTTCCTTAGTTTGTTGAACGAGCTCAGTTATATCTCAGATCTTGTGTATTTACCTGTTTTTTTTAATTGATCACACAAGGTTGGTAATATTCACCCACCCTCTTAAATCACTGGGATATCTTACTGAATATCTTCTGGGTAATGAGAACATGGGATACATAATTACATGTCTGTGTGCTGGTCTAGTCCTGCAGTGACTTGTCCCTTGGCTTTGACAGAGCCACTTCACCACTCCAGGTTTCAGTTTACCCAGCTGAAAAAGAAATTCTGGGTTTTTTTTTACCAGATTAAAATAAAATAAACAAACCAAAAAACCCAACAAAACCCTAAACAAACCAAACAAAACCACAACAAAATCCCAAAATGAAAGGAAAAATCTCAAACCAGTTCCAGGTCAGTCTAAAGCTATGGCCTTGAGTAAACAGATTGGTGAGAATCTACAGCTCATTGGTGGTGGTGAAGCTCAGATTTATTCATGATCATGTCAGCCTTAAAATCACTGAACCATAGGCCAGACTTACTTTTAATATTTCATATATTCCTTTTTTCACTGGAAATAGAGTTGTCTAGACCATCATCAGACCATGGTAAAGGGAATTGGCAAACATTGCCTATTACAATATTTTGTGCAAATGTCAGTGTAATTGAATGCCAAAATAGACTAGATGTTATCTATTAACTTTCACAAGCATTCACAAGCATCAGGGTCACAGTGAAGATGGTCCAAAATTCTTCAGGCATATGGACCCAGAGGTTTTCATGTCAATTACACAACTCTTCAAGAACAGGAAAACTGTTTTCATTTAGATCTTCTCATCATACTTTTTTTTGGAAATCCGTCATACTCATAGAAAAGGCATGAAAACCTACAAAGAGAAGTCATGACTACATCACTCTCATCAGCCTCAAGGGGATCCATGGGGAAACACGACAGCCCAGCTTGTCAAAGAAGGTTTCCAGTCAATGTCATTTTCAGGCTATGGCATAGCAAAAACTTTGAACACACAAGATCTTACTTAGCTGGCACTATGTTGATCATTACTAACTGATCAGAGAAGATACAAGTAAATCGCAGTTATATAATTCTGATTACTTCAGCTCTAATTCTGCTTGTGATAAGGATTTAAAAACTGAGGCTAAGCTCATTATCAAGTTAAAACCAGCAATTTCTAGTCAAGGCAAATCTTGGAGAAATGCTTTGCCAGCTAATGGAAAAGCAGTTTACAGGGTTTGGATTATGAAATCAATGTTTCAGAGTTTCTTCATTCCTAACATAAGTTTTTCATTAGCCCAGATTTTTTCCTAGTAGAGTCTTACTTGATTTTTATGGCCCGGGGTCTATTCACACATTAAATGAGAAGTGGTACAGTCTTGCTTATGTCTGCTGAAATGTGAGATAGGGTACTGCATGGTGAGTTTGTCTAGTATCACTTGGATTTTTAGGTTATTTTGCTACAGTTAATGCTTTGACATGTAGTTAACAAACTTCACATACAAAGTGGTTATGTCCAGTGAACAGGCATCTGAAGTGTATCAGTTTGTGCATCCATGTATGTAATAGAGAATATAAAAAAGGCAACACAAACTGAACGTTGTAGTTGCCTGAACTGCAGCGAGATGAAATTTGAAAGAGGGCCAATTTTCAATTCCCCCTGTTGCCCAGGAACAGGCCTCTCATCTGTCCCAGTGGACTGTTGTTCAGGTGAGTATTATGGTTAGTTATGGCAACTACTGGTTGCCCCAATACTCTTCTAAGAAGATCTGTCTTGACCGATGTCTGTAGTTTGTTTTTTCTTAAAAATTAAAGCACACAATGAAGAACTGATGAGCATCTGGCTGGCTGACTGAATGATTCCAAGGCTAAGCAAAGTAAGGTTTATGAGATCTTTAGGGCAGATCCAGCTTGCACTGTTGAAGCTTTTAGACAGGACAAACACAACGCAAAATAGCATTTGAAATAGTAACCTCACACCTATATATTCATGTCTTTAAAGCTCAGTGATTACATGTATCATAACTCTGCACAGTTTCTTTCTCTCCATCTTACCAATCAACTATGTATTTATCAGCATCTAATCATGGTAGTGTCCTTAACTTTCAAAATATTTGAATTTTCTGACATCTTCCCAGCAAGAAAACAATTCTGTCTGGAGACTCATTGGCTCCCTTATACGGAAGCTCATGGGATCTCCAGAAACTCCAGTATTCCACAGAAAAGGGTCTCATTTGTTAAGTTTTAGCTATGATTTCTTAGCTAAACCCACTGCTTCTGGCTCAGACAGATAGCTGCTTGTACAATTACTCTCCTTACTGCCCAGTCAGCATGAATTCAGGCAGTTTAGTTTAAACAGTAGCAAGAAAGTGCAAAAAAGGTCTGTTTGCACCAGTGTCAGTTGCAAGTAGTGACCTTTTCTCCTGTCTGGCACTTGTCTGTACAAGTGTTCATCTTCTGTAATCTAAACTTCCACCTTGATGGCAAACATTAATCTTAGACCAACCACAACATTTCAGCTGAGACAGATGCTCATTAATTAGCAGACTGTTGTAAAACACACAAAAAAGAGAAAAAGGCACCCCCACCCAACAGTGACTGGGCTCAGCTGGGGAAGGGCAGGTAACTAGGGTTAACCACTGTAAGTGCTTGTGCTCCATCCTGCTTTGCATCCCTCTGACCTCAGCTAATCTGTTTGATTTAACACTGCAGTGCAGCAGTCACTCTAACAGGTAATTATCTGAGCTCAAGGCAGTAAAAGAAGTGATAGCTCTTTCTCAGCTGAGATTAGTCACTTGGAATGGGATTCATCTTAACCAATGTAAATGTCTAGGTCTCAGCTAGCCTCGCTTTATAGAAAATGAATAGGTGTTTTTAAGGTATATTCATCTCAGTGTCACATAGACACCTAAAATAGGTCCTATGGATCGCACTGAACAGATAGATATCTGAGGTGATTAATCTCTCCTTGCTGATACCTTTTTCATATTTTGTTATTGACCAATACCTTTAGCTGTATGATAGTGTATTATGATGTACAGAATAACAATAATTAGGTCATAGGCGTAAGACAGGACTTCAGTGGAGACATCCTATGTTTGTGATGACACTGGGTGTTTTCCCATGAACTGAGTGAAGCAAAGAGAGAACTGTGGTAAGGCACAAGAGGGTTGTCTGCATCTTTTCTGCAAAGAGAACTATTTATCACACTGAGAAGAATAATAATTAAAACACAGACTATAACCCAGAGCTCTGCAATTCATCTGGCTTAAATCAAGGCATCACTCCAGTTGGTTTGGAGGCCTTTCTTGTTGCCAAACTGTGGGCACTAGCTAAGTAACTCCACAGTGAAGACATAACCTTAATAAGAAAGATTTTTGCTGCTTTAACCACATCTCACTCCCCTGCACCCTCCTTTTTATTATCATCTGTCTTGAATAATTTCTTTGTGGGGAACTTCAGCTACCAGTGCTAATTGTATTACACAAAAGAATTGCCACTGATGGCACACAAAGGAGAACAAACTATTTTCTGTTAAAATATAAAAACTCATGGCTATATTTGAGCAGGACTACATTTGAAATTTATTTCACTTTATAACATACGCATGTTTACATTTAGCAGAAAGCAAAACCAAACATATTTGGAACCTCAGTGATAGTTGCAATAAGGAGACTAAACAGAAAAGCAGGGTAAAGATAACACTAATACCAGGATTAACAATAAAACACAGTTGTCACATACTGTTTACTTGTTTTAACATCCTGAAGGGTTTGAGGGAGTTATAAAAAAGATACTTGTTTAATGTCTGGTTTCCACTCTGCCTCATTTGTACTCACATACTTAGTTTATACAGTTCTTTGTCGGCTCAATTATGCTTCTTAGAAGCTTGCATTTTTTGCGACAGTGCGGGGGCTGAGACCAGCAAGAACTTCATAAGACATTCTGCATCCTAATTCCCTCATCCTCCTTCATCACATAGCAGAGAACAATGTCCAGAATGAACTAATCTAATATTACAGGTTATTTCTCCCTATCTTGTCTCTTGCCAAAGCAGCCCATTCTTAACAAGACGAAAGAAGGAAACAAGTGTGTCCTAACAAGCAGTAAGATGAATTCCTGACTGCAAAATTGAAAACAAGATGTGAAATATGAAAGCAGAAACTTAAAATATACCTGGCTCCAAATTTCCTTTTTAACTGTTCCAGTATCTTGGCTATGATGAGAGCAAAGGTCTGGCAATGTAACACCTTTTCCTCTCTTTTCTCTTATTACCCCTGTTTTCTTCAAAGCCTGGCCTCACCTTGGAAAGCTTGCTGAGCTTACATTTTCTGTTTTCACTGTAGTTCGAAATACAGGCTGCTTCTTCTCTGTTCTTTAGCCTGATGCACACTGGCATTCAGTGTAAATATATGAAGTGGGCTCTCCCTCTCCTACTGGGAACTTTTTCAGGAATATCTTTCCGGTTTGGTCCTAAGACGCTTCCTTCTTTATTCATACTTTCTTTCTGTGGCAACATTTTTGGGTTATCCTAATATTTTATAAGTCATCTGTTAAATTGAAAGTGTGCATTGTACATGGTCTCCCTCATTAGAACTCTTTATGTCCCTTCTCCTCTTAATGCATTCAAGGATATGTCCTAGCTGTTATCCCCCGTCAGCTGTAAGGGATGAAATAAGATGAAGGAAAAAAGGAAGATGGATGAAAAAGGCATTAAGGATGTGATGCATTTTAATTTGATTTTCTCCCTATCAGTTAAATGTTCTCTTCCACACCACTGTCCCATCAATTTTAAATAGCTAGCACTACTGGGAAGTTGGCCATCTGAATTGTCTCACTTACCCCAGTGTGTTTTTTTCTGTGGAGTAACAGGTCAGTAACTTAATGGGGTCAGATGAATCTCTCTTTTGTCGTAGGAGCTCTTCCTGCTAGAGGTCAAGGCTTTGTTTCCTTGAGGTGCAAAAGCTTTCCCTTTCATGTCATTTCATAAGCAATACTGCTCATTATAGTGAGAAAATGCAGCACACAACTTGTCATTCTTTCTCTCCCTGCCATGGTTTACTGGGCAAACCTTAAGATGGCTCTTGACCTCTTTGTTCCACAGTTCAACGTAAGAATCACTTAAGCTATGGCAAGGTTAGAACTAGATCTTAAGGACCTTTGCAACCCTAACTATTCCATGATTCTGATTCTAAGTCGATATAACTAGTGTTTTAAGCCTGCTTATAATCTGCTTCTTCATGATGCCTGCACTGTTGTCATGTTGCGATAAGCTTTGAGAGTCTGAAAGGTTAAATTTGGACAGAATGTTCCACAAATCTTACCTATGAATGATACAGGCCAGAAAACACCGTTAATTCCTTGAAACCACTACAAACCATTAGAAAAATGTATGTTTTGTTTTGAAATTCCCTTATAAATCTGACCAATTGAGAAGAAATTTCCTGGAGAAAAATCTCTGTCAGATTGCATATTATTTGTTCACAATTCATTTTTTTAACCTGAGGTATAATTTGTTACAATTTTGATCCTGAAGTCTATAGCATATCAAGCTTCTGAACTGCATTCAACGAGGATGATTAGAAACAAATACAAAGTTAAATGACACACTGATTCATCTGGAAAAGCCTTTTATCTTTTTTTTTTTCCCCTCAAATGGAGCTCTGAAAATAATTATGAAGAGCCAGAGGTTGCCCAAATGTGTAAAAGAAAAAGTTACTCATTTCAGGATGGGTTATGGCGCATGGACTGATCACCAGAACTGTTATCACCAATGACAGTTCAGTTCACCATCACTGACAGTTACATCTAAAATGACAAATTATGTAATCCATTGGAATAAATGAAAATACACTAATAAGCTATGACTGACTTGAAATTAGACACAAAAATCTGTGTATATAAATTCTTTTATCCTTATAATCCTACTTACCTTAAGGAGGGAATTATTCTCTCTGTAATTGTCTTTCCCTATATTTGTACTGTTTCTTATGCCTCTGATATCGCAAAACTAAAAACTTCACTCCAAGCATCATACCTCTCCAGCTCGACATAAGCTTACTGGCAAAATGGGAGAGCTATTACTGGTACATAGCTTTGCTTAGTGTGGTGCAGAAATTTCCAGATTGCTGAAGTGATACATAATAGCAGTAGCTGCCAGGTCTGCCTAGGTGGAGGCATTTAGTAGAGCTGCAGACAGATACTGCAGCTGAGTACTTGAGTGCAGAAACATCTTGGCTCTCCAAACTCTACCACAACCCAGCTGTTTCCAAGGTCTGTGCTGCCTGAGGATGCAGGACCAGGTTCAGGAGGAAAAAAGCCTCTGGGAAGCTTGCTGGGGTGAATCATGCCTTAAGTAGATTAGAAGATAAGTTTTGGGTTAGTTCAGTTGGTGGTACATGGTAGATGCAGAGACTGGTGTAGGGGTATGGCTGGGTCCCCAGTGTGTTAAAGGTCTGTCATTTCAATTGATTGTGTGAAAGAAACAACTGAGAAAAGAATATGGAAATGTGTCTCCCAGTGCCTATGCCTAACAGAGCTGGAAGCTACTGTTCTCACTTAGGGTACTTCTTGTCACCAACAATGGTCTTCCTGGAGCATGGGATTCATCTCATCTAATTTTAACATCTGTACGTCAGAATCACGTGAAAATCTATCGTCTAATCTTATGGAGGGTGGAGTAACTATTCATTTTCTTTCTGGGTGGGTTCACAGCTACAAGTTTTGCTCGTGTTTCAGGTCCAAATAAACTTAAAATATCAAAATGGAGCATGGTCAAAGCTGCCAGATTTTATCTGGTTCCTTGTCAAAGGCATGTGAGAATGCAAAGCATAAATCAGCCAAGGTTCACTCAAAATCATGCTTAAGATTGACTCAGAAATTCTAATAATTTTATTAAACATGAAATCACATGAGTTTTAAATAAACTGGAGTAAAGTAGAATTGTGGTTCCATAAGACTCATTTTAGCACCCCATTTATCATTTCATCTGACAATCGGTCTCATTTGTGTTGTCCACACTGAACCTAAGATTCCACTGAACATAGTGATAATTTGATTAAATCCTAAGAATCAGCTTTAGAGTTGAATCCACTGGGCCAGCTGAACACAGGAGTCTGTTTGTCTGATTCCAGATCCCTCTAGAAGCACAAATACTCCATTTCTTTCAGACAGGAATATTTAAGAAAAGCAAACATATAAACAAAAAGCTCCACGTGTCCTTTTTTCTTGCTTCCTCCTGTATGCAGTCCCTGTAGTAGCTGTCTCTTAAGAGACTAATACCTAGAGGTTATATTTATTTATCATAATGATATGTTATGATGTAAGACACTTTTTACTGCATGTAAGTATATACGTATGTTGCTGAACCCATGACAACGTATCAAATAGTAATTTCTGTCATATGCATAATTGTGTTGTTGCACATTTAGGCAGACACATGCACATCTTCTGATAAGCATCTAGCACACTGCTCCAAAACAGTATGAAGTGGAAAGGAAACACTGCTTGATAAGCTCATTTATGTTCTTTCTTGAGTCAATAGTAAGGGATAAATATAGTTACATGGTGCACTAATTTCATCTTAAAATACATGCCTAAAAGATGGGGAATTAGTTGTCTTGTGTATGCATCTCTGTGTGCATTTCTTTTCCCACTAACTTCGCAGGGAGTCAAAATGTCAAGCTTACTCTATTTATTAATTTGAGATTAATGATATTACATAGGTGCTTCAGATCTAAGCATCACCTTTTAAAATTTTCCCTATCAGGAGAATTTACATTGATAGCCAAAGCTGCTTTTTACTAGCTCTAGAGCTCCAAGGACAATGCTGTTAAAACTCTAATTTAAGAATTGTATTTCTTATATCCAGCTCATTTATCTGTTTTCAGAAATCTACACTGGAATCAAATAACAGAAAGAAAATACGGTTTTGATTAGGTAGTATTTGGGGTGAAATAATTATTTTCTCTACCGTTGTGTGTAATTTTTCTGCAATAAGAAGTAGAAAGCAGAAACACTAGAGTCACTGAGAACATTTAATATGATGACTGATTATTTAAAATATGCTGTGAAGCACTTTGGGTTTAGAAATACTTATGCCCTGAAGACTATCATGAAGAATGGCTGCATTCCACAGCAAGAACAGTGTTTGGAAAGCTTAGCTCACTCCAGCCTACTCACAATGATGATAAATTGCATGTAACGTACACTCAATGCACAGTTTTTATGCAGGTGTTTTTGTTTTTTGTTTTTTTTTTTTTTACATCAAAAAAGCCTCCTGACCACTTTTTGTCCCCCCACTAAGAATATGTAGAACCAGATTGTACTAGTTCAGCACCTAAAGTACAAGTAGTACAGTTGCTACATTATCTTTGCAACAGGGATGAAGTCCTGCAGATTTTTTGATATGTTCTGTCCTTAAGTACTCTGCTCTGGAATGAAACAGGGAAAACTCCAGAAATACTTTGACCCCAAAGTTCATAGTGTCACCCTAGCTAGCTCTGTGCTGCCCTTTGCCTTTTCCACTGAGTGGGAGGAAGTAAGTGGAACTATGACCGTGTGTACTCTTGGTTGGTCAGATTGGAGCTTCCAGGCTCTCACATTCACTAGGAACTAAAACAAGGAGCAATATCTCACTGACCCCTTTTTCAGCAAATCTGGTTAGATTATCATTAATAAAATCGAAGACTTCTGCAATATTGACCTTAACAGGAGCAGCTTCAGGAGTCACAGACATGAGTGAAAGACCATGTACTCCTTCCTTTTCCTTCTCCAAGGAAAATTCCTTTATTCAGAGGGAATCAACTATGAAGAAGAGTATGGCTGGGTTATCTGTGCCTCCCCTTCTTCATCCTAAGGTTTGTGCATTTGTTTGCTTATCTGTTTCAAACACTGGTTTTCCTACTCATGGGAGCAGGGTTTTCAAGTAATCATTTATCCATAGTGACTCAGTTATTAGGTTACATCTAAAGTAATACACAGACTGGGGTCAGTGCATGAACCCAAGCATGGCAGGATTGTACATTGAAATATTTTTCACCCAGACTGGCTGGCACTGACCAACATTCTGGATGGGGCATGGTCAGGAGTTAGAGTGAGTTAGCTATTTATCTCAGTATGACAGCTTGGAGGCAAAGGAATAAAGAGGTCTTAACTGTATCAACATAATATATTCACCAGAGATGACAATGGTATCTGGACATTTTATTTACTAGCGTAAATGCAGTCAAAGTGCTTTATATGAAATATCAACTCCTTGTAACCATGCAAGAATCCATAAGAGTACAAACATATACAGGAATTCTATAGAGGTACATAACCTTATATACTTCTCAGAAATCAAAATGTTTCATTACAGATTACCAGCATGAGCAAACAAGGTTTCCTTGGAAATATGTTGAAATTCTTAAATCATTCTATTTCCTCACCAGGCAGGAGCAAAATTTTAGGAAGCATGGGATGCAGTATTTCTGGCTATGTAAAATAAGTGTTGTGAAACTCAAGATGCTGCAAATCTTTCTAGAATTTTGTTCCATGCTATGCATTTTGTCTGAAATATTTCACCAAAGAGAAACTCCAATTTCTCTCACAGCTCACACAACGGGCAATAATGCAGTAGAAGGGCTTAGTTTTGTTCTGTTTTTTCATTCCCCAAAACTTCACTGAGCTAATTGCATTTTATCGTTTTATTTTAGGAATGTAGTCACAGAGCATTTTTTCACATTCACATGCAACATATTCAAGAGGCTCATTACTTTATTTTTTATTCTTTTCTCAAACCAAAAGTATGGGAATTGTGCAAAACTATATGCAAAACAGAGAGACTTTTTCAGGAGCAATTTGGTTATAGATTATCCACTAAAACCATTAGCACCTAATAATACAATGTAATTCACTGATTCCCTTAGGCAAAGAAAGATTGTATGTATGGATAGGGGGAGGGAGGAGAGGGGGGAGGAGTGTTTTGAATGAGGGTCTCTAACCTCAGAAATGACGCTGTCACTGACCAATTTAAAAGATAAAAGTGAATTTTCTCGTCCACCCTTTAGGAAGATAGTACTTCATTTGAAAGGAATTGTTTACTTACCTCTTGAAAATGCTTTATTGTCTCCAAGGTGGCTAAAGGCATTTCTGAGCCACAGAGAACAGGGATTAAATCAGAGTCCCACACTCCCTCTCCTCAACATTTCTATATTGGGTAGATTTTTGTCTAGTAATTTGGTTTCTGAAACTCCTACTATTCCTATGCATCACAAAGTTCACACAGAAAAGCTCACACAGAAAAACTGGGGTTGTGAGTTCCACAGAAGTTCAAAAGCTGCAAGGTACTGTGTTATGGAATGTAATTGCCGTCTTATCCATTGCCTTTTTATAAAGAAAAAAGATGAAACAAACAAAACCATGATCTCCATAAATTAGGTTCGTTTTACCTTCTGCACATCTGATATGAAAAGAAAATAAATTAAGCACCACAAAACTGCTTAGTAAAAAAAATTTCTTAACTCACGAAAACCAGAATATGCTTTGTTTACTTTAAGGAATCCATAAATTCTTTTCTGTAAAGCACTTTTTGGGTGATAACAACAGCTTTCATAGACACATACCTATGGCAATGCTGAACCATTCAGTATGAAGCAAACTAATCTATAATTGCAACATGGCTAAGAACATGATTATTTGCCAAGCAACTGTCACTGAAAAAACTTTCATAGACTACCTGTAGAATAAGGCACTGGTCAGCAAAAGCAAGACCACAACAACCTGGTCTTTTATGTAGTCATGTGACAAAAATAATAATAATATTTGCAGTGAAGAGCCTCTAATTCTCCTTGCTTGATCCACAAATCATCTTGACTGTCTCTCTTGTAATTTGCAAATGAACTAAAATTAACTTATAGCTTGGGATTCTCTGCTATTTATTCTTTCAGAAAACTTTGCTATGTGGGTTATGGTGGGACACAACATACATGCTGTTTAAGTCACAGTCTATACAGAATACAACTTGAAGAACTAAAGCCAAACTCAATCAAGTCTGAAAGAGGATTAGGCCTGTTTTTGAGGAAGAGCCGTTTAAATGTTAAACACAAGTGCAGTGTCTCTTTGACTCTGGCCTGATAAGTATGCATAGAATCATTCTAATTATTTGGAGATTGATAGGTTTCTCTTTAGGTCACAAATTCTTACATACTCTTCAGCTAGATAAAAAATGATGTTTAATAAACTTTAGGAATTATATCAGGAAAGAGAAACATACCACACCAACTAACTACAGCCAAAAAATCCTTCAAGAAATTAGCAAGGTAAAATAACATGTGCATTATACTGGGGTATTTATTATTTTGTAGTTTGACTGGTTAATACAAAACCTCATAGATAAAGTGATTACAACACAGGAATAGCAGCCAAAGTCCTGGCACAAACCACTAAAATCCCCACCTTACTTTCTTCAAGATCAGCATCATTCTCAAGCCAAATTTCATAAACAGGATAAACTACTTGAAAACAGAACAGCGAGAAAGGGATCACTAGAGACTTAGAGTCTGGCAACCAAATTCCTGGAAATTCTTTTGAAATCGTGTCTAAACTGGAAGCTGTGAGAAGCCTTCCTGAGCTTTAAGGGGGACCTGTATCATAGACACAGTGTACTCATCACAGAAAAGCAGATTTTCTATCGTCAACCATTTTTAAGATTCAAAAATAACAAGTGGAATTAACTAAGTTTTTATTTATGTATTAGTTTTCCTTGGTCATATTAAAACTGTGCATGAATCATGATCCTGACCACCAACATAACAAAATGTCAAAACTCCTTTTCCCTTTCAACTTTCGCCTGCCCCAGACCTAAAGCAACTTGTAACTTTTTTGAATGATGATATTGACATTGTTACACTACAGCACACACAAAACCACATACTATAGTATTAGCTGGAACAATCCATATAGATTACTTCATCCTAATAGCAAATAATTTTTTTTTGTTCTCCTTGACTGTCTCGTACCTAAAACTTTGTAGTGTCAGAACTCCCTTTTTGACTAAGAAAAAAAGTACTTTTTTCTATCTGGTCAGGAGAATATCTAGCAATATAAATATTATTTCCTGACTATCATCACTAAACAATTAAAAGAGGAATAATTTGCTGTGTAACTGATTGTCTTTAAGGCATGCATAAACTGCCTTAGAAACAGTAAAAAACTTATAAAGCTTATGTCAATCAACTAATCTGGTCTCACTGGAGGTGTCTCTGCCCATGCATTGAGGCTGGAACTAGATGATCTTAAGGTTCTTTCCAACTCTGACCATTCTATGATTCTACGAAAGAGTTGTCATTTTGAGAATGAATGAGCATTTACAGAAAATAATACTAATATTCTAACTAAACAGCATTGTTAACTCTTCCATTCAAAATAGAATAAAAAATAATGAATGTTGGTCTCCAGCTACCTCTGTAATGCTTATGTTGCATGACACTGAAAATTAACTGAGTCATGATTTGACCTTGTCATAATTTGATCTCAAAGGCTGATTATCTCTGTACCCTGCAGCTGGAAGGAAATGTTTTCCAGAGAAGTCACTCTGCACACTAGGCAAAGCTGCCTAGTTCCAGATTTTAATTTTGGAAGGGTGGCAGCCAGTGGAGTGATGGAAAGAAATGTTCAGTGACTGAAAACTACTTACATTTCTCACACAATGTGTTATAAGATTTATATGATTCAGTTTTAAAGAGTCTGATTTTCCTTATGTTGAAGTTTATTGCCTCATTCATTTATTCACAGAAGGTTAAATTATATCAAAGAATTGATGACAGATCCTCCAGTCATAAACATAAGTCTTATCTTAGAACAAATTATGGCAAACTGGAAGAAATGGGAAAGGATTTTGTTTAGTGACATACATTAGTTCTCAAATATCTGACTTCAGCCTTTGATTTCATCAAACAAAATTATGCTAACCCAGTTCAGTCACCTTTTCTTCCTTTTCACAAAATTGTAAGGGTTACTCAAAACTGAAATTTGATGAAAGGTAATATATGTGAAATACATAGTATTAAAAGATTCAGTAAACTATGTTGTATCTTACAAGTCCTGTGCTAGGAACTGGCTTAATGTATTTTTAGATGATACTTCTCTTCATTCTTTAAAGTTTTTATGTCCGTTCTTACCTCAAATACAGAAATAGAAAAAAAAAATCTTTTTATAAAAAGGTGAGAATAGGTTCCACTTCTCTCCTTGCCCCTTTTATACTCGTCCTTAGCAGGAAGAAGGGTGCAGTTTTCTTGTCCATCAGCTTCTCCTTAGAATATAAACAGCACTTTTTCCTTGAACACTGACAACATATCTACAGTGAAAAATCCCATCACAAAAATTCCATCCTAACTTTGATAGAGCTGTAAAATAGTAGAAATGTAAATACTTTGTTCAAAATTCTCCTAATTGATTACAAAGACCTAGATACTTATTTCCCATTGATTGCAAATCAACTATCCAAATCCCATCTTAAATCTGGGCTGTGAGGATCATGGCCAAAAATTGTGCCTTTTACCATAATTCACATGTAGACTGTACTGTCTTGTGAAAAACAGCTCCTTCTTCACCGCATAGCTCAATCTGATTAATTTGAACTCAGTAAAAGCAATGACAATCTTCTTTGCAAGAAAATTTTCTTACTCCACAGATGGATCTTCCGCATGTGTGTTTGCATATGCACATGTATAACCATCTATTTGACCTGAAACAGGATTAGAATTAATATGTGCAGTACAGTTGTGCTCATTATATGAAATTAGTAAAGATCTGCTAAATTAGATCTCTACTTACTTCCAGCAACTGACTGTTGGAGTAAATTCTCTGCTGGTGTTCAATAGTGAGTATGCCAGCAAGAGCTTGCCATAACCACCATATAAAAAACACCAAATGGACATGTGCTACTGATGGTGAGTAATAATAAAAAATCAGACCTAAAATTCCTAATGGATATTAAATACATTGACCCTGGTGCTTGAACAAGAAGACTATGAGATAGAATGCTAACTATAAAAATAAAAGCATTACTTTTAGATCACATTTATTACACTTTCATATTTTTCTGAATGCTGTTACCATTTTTTTGACCTGTCATGATAACTTGTTTCTGGCTCTTCCTCTATTTGTGTTGATCCAAGAGGCTTATTCAATACTCACTAATAAAGCAGGGGAAAACTTTTCCATGACTTCAGTGAACTCTGGATCAGATCTCACATTTTCTTAAACTTCCAGATCCTTTGAGACCCCAGCTCTCACATTTTACCTTAGAAAATACTGTCTTCACAAATGGGTATTTTTTTTTGCTATGAAAAGCAGTCTTTTCTTCTTGTTGATGAAAGTGATGCCAGCCCCCTTATTTATATCACATTCAGCAAACCCACAGAAGCTAAGCAAATCTGGAACCCTCCAGGAGATTGACTGCCTTGATAAGTGTAGCATAAGTCACCCAGGCTGAGGCTATTCACTCTGATATTTCCGTGTGTAAATATTAAGTTATAATATACTGTAATGGAACTAACAGTGCATACCCCAAGTCAGGTGCAATGAATGAGTTCAGATTCAGTATCAATACTTAAACACATGCATCACCCTTCTTTTTCAAAGCAACATGAATTATCTCAGATATTTAGACCAAGTTCTCTGTAATTTCACATCCCTGGGACACCACTTTCTCCTTTTGCTGTAAGTCCAGCTCTTACGCTGGTAAAATTGCTCACTTGCCTTCACCTAAGGCACAGAAAAGATGGGACACATGACCCTAACAAGGGCTACTTGCAGAAGAATGTCTGTTACTGCTATAATGGCTGACACTTTTGAGCTTAAAACCAGATCTGCCCTCTTTTAATGGTCCTATTTTCAGTTTGGAAGACTATTGCCCAAACATGTGACTGCTTTTTTGTGGTTTTGGACCCTGAAAGGAGAAGGAAGGTGATACAAATTATTTAGTACATGAGGCACCATACAAAGCTTTGTTTCGTATGGATCACTTTTTTCTGTGGATTGTTTCTGGACAGAACATGTAGAACTTCTGTGCCATCACTCAAATGCTAACATGGAGAGTCTTTATGTTTTCCGTATTACTTACTCATCCTATACAGGAGAAGAGATCTGTACATTATTCCACTTGATATTTGTCCCACTTTCCCCAGTAAATATCAAATGATACTTTAATCTGTCCAAAATAGAAAGAGCATTATACCTTAAATCATGGTACTTCCTTAATTCTCTACAAAAGCACCAATGAACCTCCTAATGAAAGATAATTAATCAACCTGCATAGGAACCATTTCTCCATTTGAAATCCCCTGATTTAATTTCTGTTTTTTTTCTTTTTTTTTTTTTAATGTACACAGAGGTACTAGGCTTTGGTGTCTACAAAACTTCCAAACTTTCATTGTGGAAAGAAATACTTTTCACATTATAAATCTGTAAAATGAGCCTCTGAAACTTCTTTATGTCTAATTCATCTAATTTGATGTTACCTTCTAGTAAGTTACAATAATTCTTTTCCCTGCACTCTTTGGTTCAGTCATCATTCATCAAAACTCAGAATAAAAGGAGTTTTTACAGCTGGGTCATAAACCAAATAAGTGGAAATGTTGATGCAGCATTAACTATATCAATCCTAACAGGTGTCTCCATAATAACCTTTGTAAAAGAAACACCTTTATGCAGCTCACCAGCAGGTTCCAAGGAGGGTGCTAAAGCAGAGAGCAGGGAATAATGAGTAATTAGGGTTTTCACTGACCAGAAAGACAGGTTCTTTCAATTCTGTCTATTGAAAGTCACGCATGTAAGCATTATGGTAATACAGATCTCAGCTGCACACTTCTCATGACAAAATATTAAAAACCAACCCAAAAGAGAAATTGCTAATCTTCCAATTACCTTACTTATTGCATGAGCTCTGCCACATATTTGCATGCAGATGTCTATATAAGGTATTTTTAGCAAGGAAAATGGTGTCCATTGGAGTGATGGGGAAGAAAAATATGATGCTGGCGTGCCTCATTTATTACTTAAATCACTTTGTAGCAAACGTCTTCATATTTTGTGTTTGAAGCCCAAGCTGAGAATTCCCTAGGAAGCTGACCAAGAGCTCGCTGCAGAGAACACTACCACATCCTTGGAGGTGCATCAGAGCAACAGTGAATTGTCTCTCAGTAGAAGCTCTTCTGGGGGGCGCTCCTACACACGGCGGCATATTATCCTAGAAAACTGGTATTCTGATGCTAATTGCTTTCTAACTTTTTCATACTGGGGCTTTCTTTTCCATTAAGATCGATCTCTGATTAGCCCTGTCCAGTTCAACTCAGTCTATGCCACACAACAGACCCCTTGCCACTTCTCTCTTCATCACTGAATTTACCTGCATCCCTGCAGAGCAGTAGCATCCTCCATGTGCTTTGGATAACTCTATATCTGCATATACTAGAAAAATATGTAAAGTCAAAGCCACTGATTTCCTCCAGAGAATGCTGAAGCACCTCCAGTGGTGATTAGTCAAGTCTCTTATTAACTTTTGTGTGACTCACAATATTCTAAAAATTATGATTAATTCCATTTCTAATGGCACAACAATCAGTAGCAAAAAAAAAAAAAAAAAAGGGAATGTATGCAGTGTGCAGAACACCTGCTCCTTGTCAAGACCCAGGAGCCTTTGTTTGTGAGAACTTTAGGATGCAGGCTCATTTCTTTGTTTCTTAAATTGTTTTTCTCTAGTGCACAGTACAGAAGAGTATCTGAATCTCCAGAAGGTAATTTTGCCTATAAAATGTTACACAAACGACTTGTGAAACACAGAAAACACTAGTGTACTGTCAAGATGGCAGTGTTTTTAAGGAGTCTGCATATCCCTTAAAACACAACACTTGACAGGACTGGGATGGGGCACAATGGCCCCTGCCCAGTTGCCCATCGCCCCACATGGACCACACACCAAACAACTCCAAAAGCTTCCAAGCAGAAAACCAAATCTTTTTCTTGTTTCAGCCTCCTTTGATGTGCCTTTCAGTAGCAGTGACTAAGCCAGGCCAGTGGGACTCAGAAACATCATACTTGCTTATGTCTGTTGAACCTTCATTCATCTTGGGGGATATAAAGAGTGATAAGCGCCTACAAAAGGCCACACAGGGTAGGAAACTCTTTCTCTCCCACATTTCACTCCATTGTAAGAGACAGCCAATTACTTGGGAACATTTACAGCTCTGATACCTTTAAAAATGTCCCACGTCCTGCAATGTGTCTGAAGACTAGTATGTAAAAGTCTTCCTCA
This sequence comes from Psittacus erithacus, assembly GCA_009867235.2. Taxonomy (NCBI): domain Eukaryota; kingdom Metazoa; phylum Chordata; class Aves; order Psittaciformes; family Psittacidae; genus Psittacus; species Psittacus erithacus. Next base: position 18,452 of record WYDI02141646.1, on the reverse strand, counting down.
GAGGATTAATATATTACACAATAGGTTTAGAAACTGGACTCATGCAAATGTTTTAAGCAAAACTAATCAAATTGCCCCATCAGAGACTTCTGGAGAGCTGGAGTCTGCTGGTGGGATGCCTGGGGTTTGCCTAGGAGGGAAAGAAGAATGAAGGAGGAGAAAAGAAACACAGCACAATAGGTTGCTGGAGAGTCTATTGGGAGCTATTAAACTAGGATGAAAACATGGACTTCCAGAGGAGCACAAAGGAATACAACTCTTCTCCTCCACGGAAAACAGCTAAGAGCTCTCTCTTCCTGCTTTAGGCATGCTCCAACAAGAGTCCCCCTCTGGCCTCATTAGCACAGCTAGAGCTCCCTCTTCTGACTTACTCCTCCTCTTTGGGATGTGGACCTTAAAATTCATGTGAGCAATGACAGGACACACACTGCCCCGAGCCCAGCTGGGGTCTCTACTACTGAGCTGGTATGTTCCATATCTTGTCTGTCAGCATCCAACCGTGATTTACAGGGATATAACATCAAGGGATGCAAAACCTGGAATTGCATATAGGCAGTTTGATTCAAAGGGTTTCTTTAGACATGCTCCAGGCATGATGCAAAGGTAGGAGTACTAACTCCAGAGGAAACCTACCATTTGGAGGTAGTCAACTGCCAAGGCTGCTTTGGGATAACAATGGTTTGCCATGTGACTCTTTTCTACTCCCTGTGCAACTTGGGGGTTCCTTGTGTGTCAAAGAGATACAATGAAATGTGTTGAAAGTTTTTCATTTTACTGTAGTAGTGGCAAGATCCTACACAAATCCTAGAACAGAATAACTTAGCAGCCTCTCACAGCTAGTTTTTTTTCTTTTTTCTTGCAGAAAAAAAATGTAAGTGCTACTTGATGTTCATATTTTCTATCACCTTGACATTATAAAATCTAAAGGAAAGACCAGCTATTCCCTTTTTGTTCTGCCAGCACTGATCTGCCTTTGATTTCCTCTTTGCTATGCCTAAATGTGCAAGTGCTTTTTAGAGAGACCAGATAAAAAGATACGGAAAATGCAGAGTCTGTTCTTCACCATTTCTTTGGAGGGTAAAATCAAAGCAGGGAGTCTGACACTTCCTAATGAGCCACTCTGGTTTTGAAGTATGTTCATGTAGAAGTTTAACCTTACAAAGTTTAACCTTATGAGGTTCAAGCAAGCCAAGTGGAAGGTCCTACACCTGGGTCGGAGCAATCCCAGGCACAGCTACAGGTTGGGCAGAGAAGAGATTCAGAGCTGCCTTGTGGAAGGACTTGGGGGTTTGGTTGATGAGAAACCGAACATGAGCCAACTGCAGTGTGCGCTCACAGCCAAGAAAGCCAACCGTATCCTGGACTGCATCAAAAGGAGTGTGACCAGCAGGTCGAAGGAGTTGATGCTGCCCTTCTACTCTACTCTTGTGAGACCTCACTTGGAGTATTGTATGCAGTTCTGGTGTCCTCAACATAAAAAGGGCATGGAACTGTTGGAACAAGTTCAGAGGAGGGCCACAGCTTTGATCAGGGGACTGGAGCACCTCCCATATGAAGATAGGCTGAGAAAGTTGGGGCTGTTCAGCCTGCAGAAGAGAAGACTCCAGCCTTCCAGTATCTGAAAAGGGGCTATAGGGATTCTGGGGATGGACTCTTCATTAGGGACTGTAGTTATAGGACAAGGGGTAATGGTTTCAAACTTAAACAGGGGAAGTTTAGATTGGATGTAAGGAAGAAGCTCTTTAGTGTGAGGGTGGTGAGGCACTGGAATGGGTTGCCCAAAGAAGTTGTGAATGCTCCATCCCTGACGGTGTTCAAAGCTGGGTTGGACAGAGCCTTGGGTGACATGGTTTAGTGTGAGGTGTCCCTGCGCATGGGAAGGGGGTTGGAACTTGATGATCTTAAGGTCCTTTCCAATCCTAACTGTTCTGTGATTCTATGACTCTAAGTAGCTCAGTCTCTTTAAAATAAAAAGGTGATACTAAGGGGGAAACATTCTCCACTGTTAAAACTCTTTAACACAGCATCTGAAATCTAGCCAAGTGTCACATGTGTACAGTGCTAAGTATACAGAATGTATATGAAATCAGCAAAACACACAGTTGCAGGGTTTCTATTGTGAAAACAGCAGACCTGACCTTTCGACAGAGCAAACATTGCTTTCTCACCCAGATACATCAAACCAGTTTTAAATTTCATCAGGCATTTTGTTTGCCTTTTCTTTTTCCTCTTTTTTTTTTTTTTTTTAATTAATCACTATTTTTAAATTTTCCCTGATCTAAAACCTGGGGGAATAATCTTAATGATCATAATCCTTCCCTTGCAATGCTCCTCCTGTTCCGTTCCTTTCTTTTTTTAGTTTGTTGGCAGCCCTGATCAATGTTGATTCATTGAAGGGAGCAGAATCTGCAAACTCTTCTGTAACACTAGACAAGCTGCTACTACAAGCAGCTGCAGTTGCAGTTCGTATCTCACTAGGGGTTTTTCAGAAAACCCACCCACAACACACAAGGGGAATTCTCCCGGACAAGCTGCAGGTGCTATGGATATTTTCATTTAATATTCATTCTTGCAATTCAGCACATTTGTAATCCATGTGGTAAACTGTTACTTACATTTCTCCCAATGGACCACAACCAGATGTCGAAAATAAGAAGTCCAGTGGAGATATCGCTTCTTCTCCTCTTCATTGTGCATTTTAATGGTCTTAAAAAAAAAATCTGCTTTCTCAGGACAAAAAAATGTGCTTTTATATTTAAAGACACTTTTGTAGACATTAAGTAACAATAAATATGTCCAGAAATTACAGGTCCCATGTAGATTATTAAGTGCTTTAATTGCGTGAGTATTCTTTGCTGTATTAGAGAAAATGTACACTTTTTTTCTCACCGTCACTATCGTATCATTAACTAGAAGGCCAAAAAAGGATCACAGTGGAATATTACATGCATTTATAGTCCATCTTCTGTATGTCTCAAAGTTTTTCCAGAAAGCTTGATTTTCCCAATGTCAGGAGGTGAGAATTCCTGTAGCTATTTATTTGTTTTATTTATTTGTAAGCATTTCTATTACACTCTTCACCATAATGCTTGTGTATTCTGAAAGCATGCCAGAGTTAGTAATTTTCTGATACTAGAAAGAACTAATGCTAGAGTTTTATGGAGAGCTGCATTTAAATATACACCAGAAATTGGTTTGGTATTTGCTTGTTTTAAAAGACAAAAGAAAAACACAACATTTTTATTGGCTGCGGTTTTACAAACAATCCCCCGAACTGTGCATCAACGTTCATGCCAGCAGTACTTGAAGTAACATCAAAGCTTTCATTAATAACTCCTCCACAAGAGAAGCAGGGGTCAAAGGAAGATCACCTAAAGCCTCAGGTACAAAACTATTTACACTTTCATAAATTTTTAGGGTAAAAATGTTATTCTGCAAATGAATGTCCACAGCCTCCTGGCTTGTGCAAGTATCTCCAAACTCATATACAGTGACAGGACAGTAACATCAGATAAACGTAAGAAAAGAGATGGTTCTTTTCTTGAATGTCTTTAGATTGTGAACAGATTTTGATATTTTTCCCAGTGTCAAACTAACTCTTTTTTCTTCATACTGAATAATTTCCTGATCCTAAAGGCCCTATGAGAAAGCAGAGGTCCATATGGATAAAGGATATAGAATTATATTGAAGGACATAACCATTGTCCTAGAGTATTGTCCTAAAATACTTTGAACAGAAGTTCAATTTCATTGAACAAAGTCGTACTCTTTTCCTGACAGTTTTGTGTCAGAAAGATACCAGCGTCTTTACTAACTCTTCCCGAGAATAAATACGGTTTGAATGAATACAAAAATCTGGTGAACAAGGATACCACTGTGGTGGATTTCATTGGTTTACTAGGGCCCCCAAAACTGGTTCCTTTTGCATCTGTCTCTCCAAAGTCAGGAATTCCAGCATAAGCTTAGGTCATGATTAGATTAGTGACCTCATCCCAAGCTCATATTGCAGACATTGGCCATGACCTCCAGTTTCAGGGCACATGGGGTGAAATCCTAGCTATGCTGAAGCTAGAGGGGCCCAGACTGGCTTTCTCCTCACATTCTCAAGTCCTTCAGCTTTTGCAGCTGTGCTGCAAAAGGTGACATGGCTGTAGAATCCAAAGGATGAGTCAACTGTCCTTTCTACAAAGTGAAAATGTTCACATAGAAAGAGTTTACTTCTTTTTATTGGGTGTATGTATCTGTGTGTGGAAATCAAAGCACTTTTAAAAGTTTGCTTAAAGATGTTTGGAAGAAAAGGATGCTTGCCTCAGAGAAAATGGTATGCAAGAATAATAGATACACTATATAGGGTACCAAGGAAAATCCTAGGATTAAGCAGCTACTAATGATGTACAACTAATAACACAAATAGATCTAGATTATACACTTGAAATCATATCTTGCCATGGCTACTGTGACTCCTTCATGAGAATTACGTTGATTTACATGTTGAGGTGGGAGAAAGATGAAAAAGCTCAGGGGCCTTAAGTACTGTTTTTTCCATATGCATTACCATTACTGAAACACCTGAGCTAAATAACCTATGTTAAGCTGCTGTAAAAAAATTCAATAGCTCTCATTAAAGTCCAGAATTTCTCATTTCCTACTTGTGGTGAGATGCTGGTTGCACCCTGGGTTGCTGTCTGGAGCATGTAATGACAGTGGTTCAGGGCCCTTTAAAGGTATTCTCTTTTTACAATGCCAACAAGGTAGTGACCTAAAAAGAGAGGGGGGAGGAATTGAATGCATAGCAATATCACTGAATGAGAAGCATATGTGCTGACAGAGGAATGCATTCTGTGGGGACTTGCAGAGAGTTACTTAAATCCGGATGGTCTGTGGGATTCAAGATGTGACAAGAAATAAGGCAGGCAAGTGGAAGGGTGACACAAGACACAAAATAAAGCTGATAAAAAGACGGGTGTATTGCCTGTTGCTATTACAGCAAGATAATTTTTACAGTATTTTCAAGAGAAAACAAACGTGAAAAAGCAATAGCAAAACAGTTTCTAGACTGGACTCCATGAAGCTACATAAAGGGATAAGCATTCCAAAGCACATAATTTACATTCCATTTTCCAAAATTATGTATAACAGTTAAGATTTTATCTATTACAATATTTCAGTACCAAATCTGTTCTGAAAATGGAAATTCAATGTGAGGTCATTTTAACTGCTTGAACATTTTATTCTGACACCTTTGCCTTTAACTAAACCAAGCCTGTGATAACTCCAGTAATTATGTAAATACTAATTAGATTAATGGGATACTGTTAATGGAGATAATAAAGGGCAGTTTATTCCAGCAATATAAGATGTAAGTATGAAATGCAAGATTAATTACATTCATCCAGACTTCAGATAGTAACTGATAATATGTTTTTTAAAAATCATGGTATGGCCATATCTAAAACATATGACTTGTCGAGATGATACCTGAAGACATTGCTTTAGATTCTCTCATTTTTGTGGTCATTGAAAATGAAAACTCAGAGCAACACTGGAAACAAAAGTAAGAACTCAAGGTATTGTTTGTAGGTACTAGATACCTAAAACTTCTGATTCTGAATACAGATAAATGCAGTGAGAAATAATTCACAGAAATGGCATTTGAAAGAAGTCAGAAATCAGTTAAATATATACCTGGATACTTTGCATTTTATGTATGACAATATTAAATGACAATATTTTACTTAGCTCAGATGAAATTTTTGTGGAAATCTTGTCAGTGCCTCAACAGTTTGCCTCTAGCCCATGCTTCAAGCTTTTCTTTACTTGTTTTTAGTTTTTTCCCTTCTTTTCTCCTACTGCCTTAACAATACCACTGCCTCCCAAACCTTATTTTTTCATTCATGAACCCAGAGCAAGCCTTTTTTTTTAAAACAAAACCTCAGAAAACACATGCTCATGTTTCTCCAATTCCTTGTTCCATTTTTATCCGAAAGATATTCATGCCCTTTTGGTAAAATATCACTGTGATAACATCTGCTTGGTGGTCCTTGGTTTCAGTTACCAGTACAAGCCTTTGGATGGAAAAGTCTTCAAGCTATTGATCTTTAATTTTGATTTTTTTGAGCTTTCAGTTTTCTTGGTGAAGTTTGCAATTTATTCAGTCTAATAAGTATACTGTATGCGTATTGGAGGAATTTGGAGTCTTCTGTCATTGTAGAAATTCAGCAGGTAGTTTAAACAAAGCATATATAAAGTGTTCCTTTTGATTTTCTGCTACTCTTTCTTTCTAAAGTTCATTTTCAATGCAAAATGTAACTTGAAAGATGAAATTTCTAGGCTTCTAGCAGTAACAGAATTTGTAATTTTTTTTTTTCCATATACAATGCCACCAACTTCTCGTGTGGCAGCACTTGAAAGCAAAAATTTCATGATCTATATTACATTTAAAGACCTCTGGGAATTTTGAACATAAAAAGGACATGGAACTGCTGGAACAAGTCCAGAAGAGGGCCACAAGGATGACTGGGGGCTGGGGCACCTCCCGTATGAAGACAGGCTGAGAAAGTTGGGGCTCTTCGGCCTGGAGACGAGAAGGCTGTGTGGAGACCTCATAGCAGCCTTCCAGTATCTGAAAGGGGGCTATAGGGATTCTGGGGATGGACTCTTCATTAGGGACTGTAGTGATAGGACAAGGGGTAACGCGTTAAAACTTAAACAGGCGAAGTTTAGACTGGATACAAGGCAGAAGTTCTTTAATGTGAGGGTGGTGAGGCACTGGAATGGGTTGCCCAAGGAAGTTATGGATGCTCCATCCCTGGCACTGTTCAAGGCCAGGTTGGACAGAGCCTTGGGTGACATGGTTTTCTGTGCGGTGTCCCTGACCATGACAGGGGGGTCGGAACTAGATGATCTTAAGGTCCTTTCCAACCCTAACTGTTCTATGATTCTATGATCTTAATGCCCTTTCCAACCCCAACTATTCTATGATTGTAAGATTCTATGAATAGAGTTCAGCAACACTTTTTGAATCTTGGTGCTTTTTAGATTTCCCTTGTTTAGGAAAGCTATAAAGCAAGTAGTTCCAATTAAACTTAGATGTCAGTCCTTTTTTTGCCCATAATGATGAAGGAATTAGACAACTTCATCATGAATAACATTTCTATACAGTTTTTGTCTTAGATAAAAAATTGTCATTACTCAGCTTAGATCCTATGAAATTCCCAACACATCTGGGAAAAGAATTAGTTCTTAATTTTCAAATCTGTATTGTCCAGAACATGTATTGGTGTTCAAACTTTCTCCAGTGAAATACCATATGAATAGAGCCTTCAGAAACTGAATGGATCACTTCTGAGAAAGCTTGATTTCGAGAGTATTGAGACCTTTGTGGCTGAAGCCGAAAGGTATGATTCATATCAAAGTATGTACTGCTTCTGCAACTGTAACCCTTAGGGATACCTAATATTACTTATGAGGAGATGGGATTCCAAGGAATAAGGTCAGAAGCAACTTGCAATGAGAGAAAAAGATTTTACAGTACCAAGAGAAAACTGACAGTGGGAAAAGGTTTCACAGCTCTCAAGAAAAAGTCAAAATACTCTTCTTGGAACTTGTGTATATTTTTTAACTCCCATTTGGATGGTCTGGGAAAAATTCATTCTCAAAATGCTCAGAGACTTTATTCATGATTTTCTGAAGGAGAAGGCGGCCTAGAAAGTGTTTCAATCACCAAAGAGAATATACAAGCATATCTCCCTTCAAGCACATGTGGGCTTCAGTTCAAGACAGCACTTGATTTGGTCTATGAGTTGTAAATGGTTCCTTCACTAAAATCTTATAGGAAGAAAGGAAACACAAGAAAAGCAGTGAGACTATTTATTCAATGAGTTACTCAACTGCTTTTAACTGCTGGCTATCCCACAATTTGTAATCAGACTGAGGAGTTTTTGAAATGGCTTCACATTTCTAGAGTAATGTTGGAAATGTTCAAGTCCCACTGAGGATAGCAAAACGTATGGGAACTGCCTTTCTTTCTGCAACTTCACTTTCCTCTGTGCAAGAAAAGCTTACCATTTGAGCACAAGGGAATAAAAAGACCTGTTAAAGAGTTACTCTCTTTTTGTCTTAGAAGATGATGGAACAATACTCTGACTAAACAAAGGATCAGTTTTCTAGAGACAAAAGGAAGACAGCATGTAGTTAAACACCAAATTTTTAATTAGAAAAAGAAATATTGAGTGCATTTGTGGTAGATATTGTCCCAGGTCCAAATAACATGATTTCACAAGCATTAGTAAAAGGCATGAAATTAACTGACAATCTTTAAAATTAAGGAGATTCCTGCAGATTAGGAAGTGGCAAATACAAGTCCATTAGTTTAAAAAGGGTTGAGAGATTAAAGACTAAGAAACTGGAGATCAGTGAGTTTAACATCTGTTGGAGGGAAATCTCAGCAACTTTAAACTGTACACTAGGAACAGCACCTGTGAAAGTGGGTTGGCTAAGTGCAAGCAGTATAGAATCAAGCAGATAGTGTTCATCTAACTATAAATGCCAGTAATAAGCAGATCCGATCTGCTGGAGTTACTTGAAGGCAACAACTTTGTGATAAGAGAAAGGGAACTTAATGTTTGTGCAGACCAACATTCAGTCATACACTAGAATGCATAAAAAAAAAAAAATAAAAAAAAAATAAAATAAAATAAAATAAATAAATAAAATAAATAAAATAAAATAGACGGCAGTAGGCCAAAATGCAGACTGGATAAAAATGTATAAGAATATGAAAAAAAGGTTGGGAATCTATTTAAATTAGAAAAAATTCCAACAGGAATGAATGAGAGGTCAGTTTGGGTCCTCTCTTAAATGTAATAAAGATGCAACATACTATCAGAGTAAAGCTATTAAAAGCAGTATTGAGTATAAAGTGAATTTTGAGAGTGTAAAAGTGGGGGTTTTTATGCATTATACTGTTATGCATTCACCGATTTTAAAATCTGAACTGATTTCAGTGAGAACTTCCAACCATATATAATCATGCAGTTTTACTTTTATGTCTTCTCTTCATCCATTCTGATTTTTTCCAACTAAATCCTGCTTGGAACTAGGCATTTTAATCTTTGGAATGAAAATAATTCTTATCTGTGTCTTTATGTTGACTATAATGTGGGTTTACTAAGACTAGGACTCTTAAATAGGAAGTCTACAGAGTAGTAATAAATGAGCATGTATGGGATTTCTCTAAGCAATTGGCAGTGTATAAAAGCCCTACAGCTCTTTAGCTTAAAATCCAGGGGTGCCTTTGAGAAGACTGAAAAGTCAGGGGACCTGGGCTCTGTTCCCAGCTCTGCTATAGACACCTTGTGCCTGTGAGTACATTCTTCTGTCTCTGTTTTAGTTTTCCTTTCTGTTAAACATAGATGATAAACCTAGCAGGTTTTATAAGGTTAAAAGTGTTAAGGTTGTGAATTCCTGTGAAAACATAGGATGGGAAGATCTGTAGAAGTATAAATTATTCTAATTCAGAAGGAAATATATAGTATATTATACATAGAAAGGGTCCTCATTTGCTGTGAATCAGAAGTAATTAATCTGCTCTACCAGATTGTAAACCTTTTGACAAGACTTGAGTATTAATGGATCTATAGATACATTTGTCCTCTTTCTGCTTTGGCGTCATCATGTTCGTTACTGAAATAGTGATGTGTTAGCTAGGACTGGGCAAAAGAAAACACACCACGGGTTTAACTCCCTGTGCTGCTTCTCAGACAGGAACATGATATCCTAGAGATGACCTGGGCCATCAGTTGACATAGAATTAAGCTGTCACTGAAAATTTATATGAGAAACTTTTCTGAGTGGGTTATTTGACCAGCTGATCCTGCTGACAGGCACTAGTTTCACTGGCAGGTATTAGGAATAGGTCTGTCTCTCACAAAGGAACGTCTCTACCTGTTCACTAGCTTGCCTCTAGCATCACTCTCCAGTGTCATAACTAGCATATTGGTAGATGGGACTTGACAGAGTTCAGGGGCCCAAATCTCCAAAAAGAGTGCAAGCCCACATCTCCCAGGAAAGTACGAGGAAACTCTCTTCATAAACTGCAGTGAAACAGGATGAGGATTTAAAAGGCAATTAGACCAATAGGAGAGGAAATCTAAGCCTAAAAGACTGTTTGAAAAACAGATTTTCAAAACAAATGCATTATGACTTCTAATGAAGGAAGATACTTCTTTTAGTTGCTATATGAAATGCCTCCCATAGCATCTGTTTCTGTGTTTATCCTTGAAGGGATACAAACTTTAAGTATTTTTTAATCATAGTTTCGTAATGCAAGTTATGTCTCCCAAAATGCAGCTGTTTGTGGTGGTGATTTTACAGTATTTTCCTGTATAATCCCTATGTTTTCTCCCTTGTTGAACAGTACAGAAAGGCTAATGGAGCACAAGCTGCCCAAATTGGTTACTTGCTCCTAAGTATTAATTTACATTCACCAATGCTGAACTGTGTTTGCTCCTACACAGTTGATGTTTTTTGCGGGCAACATGATGGTTGTGGGTTTTTTATCCTTTTTCAACATTGTCTGTTTATCTCTATTCCATAAATCAATCTCAGACAAAAATGTAATATTTCTTGAAAACAAACCCCTTGTTTCCGTTACTGCTCTATCCATAGAGCCAGACATAAATTAACATGGCTCCAGAGTCTTCAGCTGTGTGTACCAAGTTTTAACAATTAAAAATCTGGGCTGTAATATGCTGCATAGGTTAAATTAGTTTCCTGTACTCTGCTTCAGATCCACCTCCCCTTGCTTTAATGAAGTAGCTGAGACATCTTCATCTGGGAGCATTCTCACATCATCTACAGCCTGTTAATAGAAAAGTAGCTGCTCTTGTAACATGAAAGACAGATGCATTGCCAGAGATCTTAGCTGTAATTGTTTTTTCTCTGGACATGTCAGCTCAGGCTGATTAGGTAGCTATCTTGCATAGCCCAGATCAGTGCCCTAAACTGTGTGACAAATCTGAGCTTTAGACCTTTTCCCCAGGCTCCCTGAGGGCAAGTGGGATTCAGCTTCAGGCTTAGACACTTCAATTTAGTTATCTAAAGAAAAGGATGCAGGGAATGCTCCTTCGCAAAGAGGCTGGTCAATCACTTAAAATTACTCTTAGGCTTATGCCAGGAAGACAGAGCAAATTAATTTTTTCAATATCTATGTTTTAGCAAGACAAAAATTGCAGATATAGCTATTAATTAAGAAAAATATCTTTTGCTTGTAAAAGTTCCGTTGTGATATTTCAAGGAAAAAACGAAACGAAACAAAACACCCAGAACAAACTGGTTTTGTAGCCTTCTGCTTTCGATGGGAAGTTTAAGTTCCCTGGCTGAACTACTAATACAATGGTATCCAGTCTCAGTAAGATGAGGTGACACTATCACGTCCTGCAGGAAGTACTCTGAGCTGTGGCATTACAGAGCGTGGGCCTTACTACTATTAGGATACAATTAACTCAGCACTGCAGAAAAAAGAATCCAAGTAAAATACTGTGACTGTCTCAGATAGGTTTTGAGGGAATTTCTAATCAAAATTGAGCAGACAAATCCCAAGACACTGTATACAGACAGGGCATTTTTTACCAACAATAAAAATTCTAATCCAAAATTTAGACCATAATTTAGGCATCTTTTTTATCATCTTTTGGTTACCATCTAATAAAAATACAAAAATCATAATTAAAGTGTGCAATTTTGGAAGATAAACATTGTGAGTCAAAATCAGCTTGTTGCTTCTCACATTTTCCATCCTCACCTGAGTGATCAGCTCTGAAATAACATCAGAGCTGAAGCACTGTAGGTTGAATTTTGGTCTTAGGACCACCTCTCTGCATTTCCAGAAAAGAGCCCTACCCTTCATTTTGTCTACTGTAGTGAAAGGTTTCATTTCTGAGGCACCTAAATTTGTTCTGGGTCAGCAGTCAAACACTAATAATGGAGAATGAGAATAATGAGCATCACTTTGAGTCAGGCTTCTTCACTGCTTTTGCAGCATGATTTTCAAGTTGAAGTATTTTTAAAAGATTCTTTATTTTACAAAGAGAAGACTACACAGCAGCAGAATCAATCTGTCAGTGTTTTTGCGTGTTTAAAATACCTGGGGTTTCTTTATCGTCTGTCGTGATGAAGTGAAAGCTCCAAGTGAAAATCCAACCTGGCATTTCAAGCTAGGGACAGGCTGTGCAAAATACTGGGAAGCAGGAACGGCTAAGCTGGAAAACTGCTGGAAGACCTAGGAACTGGTTTCCCTATTTGTGTGACAAGGAGGATAACACTTACTACTGTGTACAGAGTAGTTAGAGTAGAGCAGTGCTTTAGAGACAAAGACTAATTGGGACTTTGGGTGGGAAACTTTTCACATTTTTGCATTAAACCAAGCTGTCAAACTATATACATGAAGCTGTTTAGCTTCTGGTGCTCAGTATTTCTTAGGAACAAGGAATGGAAAAAATCAGAGGTTTAAAGGCTAGACTACTAAATTTCCTGCAGACTCAGCGCCAAATATCCAATGAAATAATCACACTGAATAAGCATTAAGTTACCAGTCTGCATTTTGTTCAATAGCTAAATAATGAAAATTTGATAAGGCATGATGCTTTTTCAGGGAAAACAAAGCAAAATAAAACCAACCCAACCAAATAAAAGAAAGATACCCACCTTAATTTACATTCCAGATGGCAAAATTGGGGAAAATAGGCGATGAAATGTTAGAAAAAGCATGAGATCAGCCAAAGCCTTGCTTGTTTTTCCAAGACTGGGCTAGGTAAGATAAAAAAAAAAAGGGATGTGTGGCTCAAGTCAGAAACACACCACCAGAATTAGTGTTTCTCAGATCTGGCAAGCCAATAAACAGGCATTCACTGTATAAATAACAGCCAGACATTTTATTAGTTTTTTTACAAATTTTTCAGTTTCAAGAATCATAAACTTAGATTTGTTTTCTAGATGCTTGGGAAAAAGAATACTAATCTTGAGCATTTCTGAGGGGATGGTTAAGAGAATTCCAATTAGATCTAGGGCCATAATTTGCTCTTCTAAACAGCCCCCTAATTCCCAACAAAGAATGTAAATCAGAGGAGAATTTGAATTAGCATTCACGGTGATGAAGAAAATAATTGCTTGTGGGAAGAGGAACTAACTGGCACACTTAGAGACTGGGGAATCATTAGCTGTCTGAACAAAGTCTATTGTGAGCCATTCCAGACAGCACTTATTCCACAGTATTTCCATATGTTTGCTGGGAAACCAGAATTGCACAATAGTAAGACACTTGACCTAAAACACGTGGCAAATTTAGGAGATGGCCAATGCAGTTCATCATGGACAAATAGATTTGTTTTGTATGGACCACGAGCACAGTGAAAGAGACTGCCATTGTGAGACAGTAAGGGAAATTAAGACTGTGCTTTCACTTGCCGTGTGCCATGTTTAAGAAGATGCAGCCCATCATTGTAAAGATTTTATGCAAGACTCCAGGTAAGGCCAAACAAACTAAGCCCACGGATTTGGATAAAAGCATCTCTCTTTGTCAAGCAGCAAGCCAAACTTCTCAAGATAGGCTAGATATCCAGCAAAATATGCACCCACTCAGTTCATCCATGAGCACAGGTTATGGTACAACATAGGCACATAAATCCAGACCATCTGAACAGAACTATCTCCTTGCTAAACATGAAAATTCAGGCTGATAAATATACGATAGCTCCATTCTTGTTTTGACAGTTCTGTGAGTCCAGCAGTAAATTCTGGAGTGATTTTTATTTGATCCTCATTGTCTCACGGTAAATTTGTGCCAGCACGGACTCTCAGAGTGGGGATTATATGTTTCCCTTTCACATCAAGAGACATTAAATTCCACATATATCACACATTTACAGCAGATGTTCCTAAACAGACAAACCAGGTGCTAAACATATTTTATTCTGATGGGTAATTTTTTAAATTATTGCAATCAATGAGCTAATAATACGGGTGGTAATGATGAAGTCAAGTTATTATTACCTATTACATTTAATCATTGACAGCAAGTTAATTGGACCTAATTGGAGAAATCATCATAAATAACATGGAGCAGATGGTAGACGTTTGTTTTTCCACTTCCAAATCTATGTAACAGAGTTATAGATAAAGTTTGGATGAACCAATGTAAAAGGGCAGAGAGCGTGTATATCCTCCCCATGTATATATAAAACTATAGTTCACATTGGCAAAGTTTAACAGGCACAGACAGCTTTGACAAGGTTCGGTAGATAAACACAAATTTTTAGCTTTTAACTATGTCTCAGCTTTTTTGTACACTGGTCACAACCCCGTGTGCTCTCTCAGTTGCAGCAATGAGATTCAAAGGTAATGGAGATAAAGGGGTGTAAGTTAAAAAGGAAGCAGGAAAGAGGAAACTGATCTGCTCAAAACAGATGTGTTTAAAATATGAACTTCTGCATCTGACCTTATCACTGGAACCTCCCTTCGGGGAGAAATAGGTGTTTCCTGGGTGTGACTGATCTTATCCTAACACAGGCTTCTCAGGCTAAAATAGCAAGCCAAGCTGTCTGTTCTCCCTATCAAGTATAAACGGTGTCAGATGGAAATGTCGACACGCAGATGTCTAAGTAAGAGAATCCCACCCAATGTGTACTCAAATTGAGCCAAAGGCTAGAGATCGGAGAAACAAATTGTGGCAACATGTCCACCCAGGACAAGAAGCAGGAATGGGAGCAATGCTCGGGCTAGCTTTAAGTACCTTGCACAGAAGTTAAAGGGTTACAATTTCAACGCAGGTTAGCAACTCAAGCTTGCACTCATTTTCACAACTTAATCAAACACTTTCAAGACACTGAAACTCAGTCCAGTTTAATAGTAGGAATGGTCCCTTGCATGCACAGGGCCTGTACCAATTAACACTTTCTAGGATGATTCCCAGGCACAGCTTCAGCGTGAGAGCAAACCCTTCCCATTAAGTAGCTGGAGTCAGCTATCCAGTTCTGGAGGGCAGGAAAATTTAGAAATATAGAATCAGCCAGACCATCACAGTAGTTTGTCAAGCCAGAGGAGAGCCCCTGCTGCTGTTCCTTTTGCTAGTTCAGATCTAACAACACTGTCCATATGCTTGTGTGAGGTTTGTTTTTTTTTTTTCTGAAGTTCATGCCATTCACTGGTTTTGTTACTCTTGATTCTAAGGAAAGAAAGAAAACCCAAACCAAAAACCATAATAAAGGGGATATGCCATCTTGTGATACACCATGCCTTATTATTGAGACATACTGAGAGCATATCCTTTTGTTTCTGCTTTGTTATATCTACGTGTATCTCAGATTTTCGTCCTGTCTAATAACTATTTGCCTGTTGTCTGATTTAAATGGGGAGTGTCTCACCTATTTTTTTATGATGCAACTAAACTACAAGGAAGTGAGAAATAGACCATGCAGGGTTTGTGGTGTTATAAATCTAGAAATATTATTCCATTTCTTACATCAGTCCTTTCAATAATTCCTACATGTTCCCAAGCTGCTAGGAAAACACTTGACAGCAGTGTGATAATCATCTTCTCTCAGATTCCCTTTGTGATCACTGTGCCTATCACCCTCTTACTGAAGAAACCAATAATTTATGCAGAGCCCATTGCCTGGCTTTCCTCTTGTCTTTCTGCATTGTGTGACCTCTAATCTGCTACTTCAAAGCTTGGTTCCTGTTTTTAAAACCTGACACAAGTAAGTGTATTAGAACTACTAAATCACACAGGTTTTACCCTCATTGCAGTATGCAGATTTCATACTCTGAAGGCAGGTAACAGTGGAGGGCATGACATTGTTCCTAGGGTCTTGCTTTGGTTTCCTGGATTGCTAAACCTTGTAGCAGGTGGTTTTGAGAAAAACTGACTACAGTTGGAGTTTACTTCTGATTCCCTATGATCAGAGGTTTTACATAATGGTTTAATATTCAACAACCAAACCCCAGTCAGGAAGTAAAGTATTTTGATGCCTCCAGATTTTTTTACTGACTCAGTCCAAGGTTATTTGATAAATTAAACTAAAGACTTAAAATACTATAAAACAATATATTCCAAACTATATATATATAGCTGTATATATATATTCCAAACTATATATATATAGGTGTATATATATAGAGAGAGGTATATATCCCAACCACTCTCAAAACCCCCCACATTTACATGGGTTAGCTGATATACAATAGAAAAGATTTTTAAATTATATTTTTTAAAGTTCTCACATTTTCTTACAAATGTTTTTAAATTGTTTGCTTCACTGTACATTGTTGTCATAATGTTTTTTATTTCCATTTCTTCAGTGTAAATTTCCATTCAGTATCTTGTATTAAACCTTCAAGTGCAATCTACACTGAAAGTGCAATCTACACTGAAGGTTCCACTCATTCATCTACACCCACACATTCACACTTCAAAAGTTTTCATACATAAATGAATTTTGAGGAAAATCTGAACCTTGATCACAATTTACAGGTGTGCAAACTTACCTCTTTCTAATATACTTTCAAATTAAATACGGTCATTTATTTCAAAACTTAATTTAGCTCTGGTGTTACATCATAAAAAATGCTGTACGCGGGAAAGTGAACAGTGGCATTACCATCTCATATCTTCTTTCTGGTTTTCTGCATATATTTTTTCTTCTTTGTTTGTTTGTATGTTTAGGGCAGTTTATCTTAAAATGGAATACTAACATGAAAATATTAATCCCTAACCACGTAAAAGTTAAGCAGTTTGACTAAACTAAGAATCTAGACTGCCTCAGAATTCAATGGGAAAAAAAAGACTCTTTGAGAAAGAAATTTATCCTTTTAGTTTGTTTGTTGGGGTTCTGGAAAACATCACAGACATTTCATTGGCAATTCAGTGTGTGAAAACATATTTATGCTCGATTAAAGGGATTTTTTTTTAGTCTTTCTTTTTTGCCTTCTATTACAAACTTCCAAGGTGTATGAGGTTACATGTCCCTTGGAAACTGATTTATTTCAGGAGTCATTGCAGAAGAAAACTTGGTGCCTTTACTAAAGAAGCTAGCTAATGTTGAGTAATTTACCTAGTTTTAGGTTCTGCAAGTCGATCTTTAAATTTGTAACTCTTTCTTGTAACAGAAAGCTAAAGAAGATGCTGAAACTAGCAGCTCTGGAAATATTTCTTCCTAGATGGAAGTCAGTCACCCGTCAGGGAGGCTGACAGGGTTAGGTGGCAGGAGGATTCAACTTGCTGATATGCAAAAAAAACAACAAAAAAAGGAGGAAGAGGACAATTAAAAGCAAGGGTCTTCCTCCTAAATCTGTTGTCCCCACCCAGCACCATTTTGCTGTCCTTCAGGGGGCTAATGAGGAAACACACTCGCACCATAACAACCGGCTGATGCACCGGTAAAGAAGATTGCTACTGGTGCTACCAGGAAAAATTGGCGTGTCGTAGTAGTAGGGGACTCTACTTTGAAAGGAACAGAGGCAGCCATCTGTCGACCTGACCCAGTCTCAAGGGAGGTGTGTTGCCTACCAGGGGCACTGATCAGGGATGTTGCAGAAAGGCTGCCTGCTCTAGTAAGTCCCACTGACTATTACCCACTTCTAGTGATCCATGTGGATGCTAGTGATATAGATAGTAGTAGCCCGGAGAACACCAAGAAGGACTACAGAGCACTGGGAGAGGTGGGTAGGGGCTCTGGAGCTCAGATTGTCTTTTCATCAATTCTCCAGGATAAAGGGGAAGACCTTAAAAAGGCTAGGAGGATTGGCCAGGTTAATAAATGGTTAGAACAGTGGTGCCATAGTCAGGGGTTTGGGTATTTAGAACATGGGACTCAGTTTAGTAGGCCAGGTCTACTGGGGGCTGGTGAAGCTGGTCTGACAATGAAGGAGAAGAGCAGTTTTGGTAGGAGGCTTGCCAGGCTGGTCAAGGAAACTTTAAACTAGATGTGTTGGGGGAGGGGGGCATCATTCCATCCCAACACATCCAGTCAGTTGCCAGCAACTATAATAAATGTTTGGAGCAATGTAGAGATATTCCAGCCACTCCAGCCAATGAGCCAGCTTCATTTAGAGCTCGGCTCAGATGCCTCTATACAAACGACCGTAGATGGGGAACAAATGAGCACAAGCAATCCAGGAGGTTCCTCGATGCACAAGTCTATGGGACCGGATGAAAACCATCCGCAGGTCCTGAGGGATCTGCAAATGAAGTTGTTAAGCCACTGTCCATCATATTTGAAAAATCCTGGCAATCAGGTGAAGTTCCCAATGACTGGAAAAAGGGAAACATAACCCCTGTTTTCAAGAAGGGGAAAATAGATGACCCGGGGAATTACAGAGCAGTCAGTCCCACCTCTGTGCCTGGCAAAATCTTGGAGCAGATTCTCCTGGAAGGCATGCTAAGGCACATGAAAAAC